>NW_019379802.1:9686-50786 GCF_000648655.2 Copidosoma floridanum | reverse complement strand
AAAAAAAAAAAAAAAAAAAAAAAAAAAAAAAAAAAAAAAAAAAAAAAAAAAAAAAAAAGAATTGAAACAGCAGAGTTAAAATCCACAAATAAAGAATCCAGTAAGTGAGAGATCAGCTTTACATTATAACCCTGATAGTAATTGCTTAAATCTTCCATATTTTAAAATAGGTAGAATAATATGTATTCATCGATTGGAAAAAATAAATTTTTAATCATAAATTTTTTGTTAGTTCTCAATCCTTACAGTTTTAACAAATAGCCGTTTTTATTTATTATAACGTGAGAAAGTCCAAATCAATAGTCCTTGAGGGCAACAAACAATTATTTTATGGTGTAAAAAACGCAAGGTAATTTTCAGCATCATAATGTTTTTTTTAATTATTACAGCTTATTATTTGACCAACTAAAGTGCATGAATTTTAAACAAAAATATTTTTTAATAAAATTTTTGTTCTGAAAAGTGTCAAGAATTGATGGAAAATTAGGAAAAAGTACAATTATGGTTTTTATTAACAAAATGCCGTTTTTGCAGAAATGTTATACTTAAAAATATTTTTACGACGATTTAAATTACGAAAGGTGCCGATTTCACCCAACGTTCCCCTACGTATCTGCCATCAAGACGTCGTCCAACCTTCTCTCATCCACCAGCTCATGGCGACCTACGAGGGGCATCA
Organism: Copidosoma floridanum; assembly: GCF_000648655.2. The sequence goes on along the minus strand of NW_019379802.1, from coordinate 50,107 downwards.
TCCACAGCGCAACTGGAGACTTTGCCGTTACAAGAGGTTAGAGGATAACGGGCGACACTGCATGGGCACGACGCGGGAATCTACTCTAGAGATGGCTTGTCTGGAGGTATTCGCTTTGAGGGCAATTCCAAAATCGCGCCCCCACTGGAGACTTTGAGAACGATTGGTCGTCATTAGAAAAGGTAATTATTATGAAATCGAGCTTCCGGCTCCATTCACCAGGTGGCCAACCCTTAAATGTCGCTTTTCTACAAGCATGTGGAAATCAATTCATAGTACTGTCCTTTTCTAATCACGACCAATTGATTTCGGAATTGCGCTCAAAGCGAATAGTAGCGTGTTGTGAGGTGAGGTTAGCGACTGGTAGTTAAGTGCAAGAGAGGGACTTCGTAGATGGTGCCAAAGTTGAGATTACTCGTGTGTAGGATATACGCGAAAAGTAAAGGTAGAAAGCAGATGTGTAGATGTGTGTGTGTGTGATTGTGGTATGTTGTGGGGTTTCCTGTTGTTGAAGAGAAGAGTGATGAGTATAAACATATGTTAAGATCATAGAGAGAGAGAGAGAGAAAAAATACAGAGTGAAGTTGAGAGAGAGAGAGATGAGAGACGTAATTTAGAACGTACATCAGATGTTCCAAAAAGAAGACGTTAGGGTTATGACGAGAGGTTGGCGGGCGTTACCACCGGGATCGCGGGCGGGCCGACGCATGCGGGACGGTTAGGAGTAGTATAGTACTACGCGTATTAAGGTACCATGAGTGTAATGAGAGTAGTAATGTCTGAGTCTTGGCAGTCAGCGAGGAGCCACCCTATATTCTGAAACGATGAGAATAAAGGTAGGTTTGTTCAAAATCAAATATCTCCAGTTAAAAAATGTATAGAAAAACACTTTTTTTTTGTAGGTAAATACATAGCAGATTAAGGAAAACTGTAGCCGAAATTCAGAAATGATGACCTAACCTAACAAATAAGAAAGTTTTTGTAATTTTTCCATTAACCAATGAATCTGGTCGTCTTAAGTATATCATTTGTTACATCGGGCATGTTAATTAATACGTAAGGTCCACTCCGTGTTAAATAAAACTCATTACTAAACATCAGCTACCAATGTTTATTACACAAGTGGGTTCCATTTTTTTTTTTTTGTATAACTTATATAACCATTTTTACGAAAGACCAAAATACGTATTTGTAATATTTAATATGCAATTCAATTTATAAAAATGTATTTTAAAGAAGTGTTAGCAAAACCTTAAAACATGGGATCTTTCAAAATACAATATAACGGTTGTTTGTTTAATTTCGTCTTTTTTTTCTCTTTTTACTTGCAATGATTAAAGATCTTATGAAAAATTACAGAAAATTTTTTGTTTGTCAGGTTAGGTCATCATTTCTGAATTTTGGCTATAGTTTTCCTAGCTCCGCTATGTAATTAACTACAAATTAAAGAAAAGCATTTCTCTATCTATTTTGTGCAGAGTATGGGTACAGGCATGCATATGTAACTCTGTGCAAATATTATGTGTTAGTGCCGGAGGTATTGACGATTCTTGGGAGGTTTATCTTATGTAAATGAATAAAACGAGTAATTTGGATTGAAATTCTGTGCTTACGTGTATTTTACTGCATAAGTATAATGTGTGTGTTCTGGTCATTTTTTGTCGGAACTGTTCAATTTCTGACGGACAGTCCGCAGCGGGGCCTCCTCTAGATAAAGAGTTTTCATAATGAGAGCAGAGCTGGAGTCAAGCAGAGGTGTTGGACAGTGTATTGGGTTAGAGTATTTTGGTGTTTTTCGCGGTGCATGTGTGTTTAGTGGTATTTAAGTGCGTTGCATTCGGAACGGTTTCATGTCAGCATGAAAACGTAAGGGCTGGAAAATACAACGTCACAAGGGGATTGCTAGATCACTGCAATCACCACATCATAAATATATAAATAATACATTACATACCACATCCCCTCCCACCTGTTTTTCCCTCCCTCAAAAGAGAGAGACAGAGCGGTATTAGACAAACACAGAGATCGTCCGGCTTTCTCCCTACTTCCGAGATATTAGCTACAAGGTTGGCGCAATATGTCTGTAAAAGTCCATGCCAAAATGACGCCGTCCTGGGCTGACTAAAAAAAAAAAACCGATCCAGAAAGCCTCTTCAAATTGTGCTAACTTAATTTAATTTACTGGCCTCGTATTTTTTACATTTGCCAGCGAAATGTGCTAACTGCAACGAGGCACACAGCGTCCCCTATCGAGACTGTGATAAAACCATCAGCGTTGGCCATGACGGTGAAAAGTTTGAGTCCAGAGCGCATATTGAGCGCTGTGTATGGAAATCCGAATACCATTGACTAATTTACAGCATTAGTGGTGCTTGGGTCAAATTTCGCTGAAGTGAGCTCAGAAGTAAGCGACTAAGCTCAAAATTTTTACCATCGCGGCCAATGCTGCAAAACCCCCCATAAGTCTAGCACCCCTCCCAAAACTCAACCCACGGATTTTTCACTCTCACCCCGAAAAAATCTTCTTGAACAGTAATACCCTGCTCTCTTATGCAACTAAATGCTCTTGCCTCCTAAAAAGTCTCATCCACCAATAACAAAAACACTCCACCTTATCTTTAATACACTCCTTTACAACGCACCTTTTACAAAATCTCTCCAGGCCACAATCCAGGAGTCATCATGCGTATTGATGATTTTAATTTTATTCGCCTAGATAGATTGGGTAAGGCAGGTGGAGGTGTTGGCATCTACGTACGTAATACTCTTCAAGTAAAAATGCTTTATTCATCTGATCAGCAGTTTGATAATACCCCTGAATATATAATTACTGAACTCTCTTGGAATACACATCGATTTTTGTTTGCAACTTTTTACCGACATCCGAAGGGGATTTATCCAGTACAATTTTTTTCTGATTTAACAACGTTTATGTCTCGTTATAAGTACGTAATAATTACTCGAGACTTCAATATTAATATGCTAGGAAATGGACATGATCCATCCTACCTGCGAGCATGTTTAGACTCGCACTCACTTTAACTCGTCACCACAGCTCCTACCCATCACATGATGTACCGTGATCGCTTCGCGCATACTTGGATTGATCTGTTTATTGTGAATGACCCCTCTCTGATCATTAATTATGATAAGACTAATGCTCCCTTCATTGCTGAATACGATTTTATTTCGCTCAATATTGCTATTGAGAAACCGTCTACATCACCAAAAACTTTTTAATCAAGATGCTTGTCACGGGTCAATATCAGAGATTTGAACGTTATCCCTAGGTCTTTCAAATATGATGGACTCCCTCACACAGCGTACTACGAGTGCATTGACTGAGAGTTTCACGCAGGCCATACTCTCCTGGTTCAACTCATGCGCGCCTATTCGAAGGGTTTGCATTAAACCAATTAATAAACCGTGGGTAACTGTGGAGATTAGAGAGAAGATGAAGCGAAGAGATGCTGCCTACAGAAGTGCTAATCGTTCACATTTGTTGTCTGATTATGAGGAATATCGTCAGCTTCGACGGGACGTCCGAGACGATCTTGATGTCTCAAAAAACAGACACTTAGCAGATGTTTTAATGACTGCAAAAAGCCCTATGGGCCTCTTTTCGTGGAATGGGTCTTACAGGATCCACACTTCTTTCTCCCCTAGGTATGTTTTCGCCCAATGCACTTTTACGACACTACTCTGAGTTTTCTGTTATGACTCCTCCACTTCTTCCTGCAGATTTAATTGCAGCACTTTCCATACCGTTGAATTTTTCATTACAGGTCTTCAGTTTTAAACCAGTCACATAACTTGAAATCAAACGTGCTCTTCATCGTGCAAACTCGGGTTCCTGTGGAATGGACAGCATGTCTGGGCGTATGCTGAAGATGGTGGGCGACTCAATCGTTGATCCTCTTATGCACATTGTAAATAATTCCCTCGCTATTTCAGAGTTCCCAGACGAGTGGAAGCGTGTTTTGATTACACCACTTTCGAAGAAGAGAGTCATGACATCCCCATCTGACACTAGGCCAATCGCTAAGCTTCCTGAGGTGTCAAAAGTGATAGAGCGTGTTGTACACTATCAAATAAGTAGTTTTTTGGATGCTAACTTGCTCCTGGATTCTAGGCAAACTGGTTTTCGTCGGGGACACAGCACGCAGACAGCTGCTCTTGGTGTCCTTGAGGATGTGCGATCAGCTATCGACTCTAGCAAACTCACTGTAATTGCCTTCCTTGACTTTTCAAAGGCTTTCGATACTATATCTCACTCAGTTCTCCTGCGTAAGCTTCGTATGCTAAACTTTGACGATGGCAGTATCAAGTGGTTTTATAGCTATCTTCAAGGAAGATCAGAGGCTATCTCCCAAAATGGACGAACAGTATCCAACTGGTTTTTTCCCTCTGCAGGTGTCCCACAGGAGAGTGTTCTCGGGCCCTTACTATTCTCCATCTTTGTTAATGATCTTCATGAAGTTTTGCTTCACTGTCGTCATATGGCCTACGCTGATGATTTTCAAATTTATCTGTCCTGTTATTACAGTGAGCTAGCTGATGCACTTCTTAGGATCTCTCAGAACTTAGATGCTATTCTAAAATGGGCGGATGAATGCTTCCTTACCCTAAATCTTTTGAAAACAAAAGTCTTAATCTTGGGGAGTGCTAGTTTTATCTGACGTTTGGATTTGTGATCTCCTCCAAAAATTACAATTAGGAATACCCCTTTAGAATATGTCACTGAATTTAAATACTTGGGTTATATTATTGGTTATATATAATTGTCATATATTATATATAATTGGTTATATATAGTTATATGTAATTGGGCAGGTATATATCAAGCCGTGTGTTTAGAGCCCTTTTCTCACTTCAGTTCTGTCGTCATGCGCTCTCGCTCCCGCTGCGTATATAAGCGCCTTGTTGAATCGCTTATTACTCCGCATTTTGATTATATGGCCGCGGCATATCATTCGATCGACTCTGTCTCCAGTCTCAAATTACATAGAGCATTTAATGCCTGTGTAAGGTTCGTATTTGGCTGCATTGGTCGCAGAGATCGAGTCACGCCATTTCGGCTTGCCCTTGGATGGTTATCGGTCTCTCGGTGCCGAAAGAATATTTTCTGCTCGCTTGCATACTCCATTGCTGCATTAAATTTCCCACAATTTTTGTCCTCTCAACTTGTTTTATCTAACAATGCAAATTCAGTCCTCCGTCGATCTGCTAGATACCCAGCTCTTTTATTTCATGCTCAGAGGGCTCGCACTGAGACGTATCGGCGTTCATTTGTTAATAAAGCAGTAATATTTCTAAACTCTCGTTGTGATGCTGATCTTAATCAATATAACCTTTCAGCATTTAAGCGATCAATTTTTACTGAGTTGTTTAATAAGAAGCTGGTGGAGTGGAGTCATGAGAGCGATACTCCTCTCCCAAATCCTTTCCTATAATCGTTTTCTATAATTATGTTTATATTCTAGTCTTTAACTGTGCTTTTATTCTCCCTATTTTGTTATTTTATTGCTTTAATATTTGTATTTTTATTGTATTTTGTTGTTATAAATTTATTCAATTTACATCGCATTGTTATACTGTTATGTTATTGTTTGAAATGAGTGCTTACTGCCCCTTGCGTACGTTACTTATGTTTTTAGTTTTATTTATTAAATCTTATTTATTTGTTGTTTTAATTAACTGTTAAAAAAAGAATTGTTAAGTAATTCTTCATGACCCCAATTACCCGGTAACTTTCAAGCCCTTTATCAAATAACGTTGAGAAAATGCATGTATGACTGTCCGTGACGCTGGGCCGCGGTTACGTGGGGCGGAAATAGTCAGCGGAACGTCACAGCGGAACCATTTGAGCCATCGAGAGTGAGCCACAACTTTACTTTTTTAAGACCAATTTGTGAAAGTACTTTTTTTGCATTAATCTTCAATTCGACAAAAGTATACGTCTGATCGTACTGAAATTTTGTATCGTTGTTAGTGGTCACAAAAGCAAAACGATGTAAAAAAATTTCAGCTCTCAATTTTTAGATAGACAAGAGTGATATTTTTTTTAATTTCGAAGAAAATTGATGGTTTTTCGCAATTTGCAAAGACAGCGGTGAACCAATTGGGTTCATCGACAGCATATTTTTTTCTTCTTTTTACGGTGCATTTTTTTTAACTCAATCTGTTGAGTTTTGATACAAAAAACTGATTTTCGATATTTTTATCTTTTTTTTTACCATCATCGAAAATATTAATATTTTTGATTTAAGTTATTTTTCTATTTGTACTGTTATCATCTACATATTTAAATCAAAGTTTTACCTGCCACATTCAGAATTGACAAAGCCAAAAAGCTTATTCCATCACACTAGTAGACACAACGTTCATTTTTTTCGGCTCATATGACTTTCTGTGACAACACATGCTTTAAGAAAATGATTCAAGTCATGGGATGAAGGTAGACGGAAAATACGGAAACTTCCATCTAAACGCACAATTCAAAACTTCGAACCCTCGGTAACGTTGGGCTGCGTATACACGGAGGCTTGAACTTCCAGGACCAGCCATAAGCCCGTGAGAGTACGAGTGAAAAGCAAAAACATATACTCTGTTTCTCGCAATTTTCTCCTAAATTTATCCACCAGAATGATTCCTTAATCATGTCTTAAAACATCTGCTCACTGTTAAAAACAACATTCCGTGAACTTGGTAAGATAAATGTACCAATGCTTGGCCACCAAAAAATTGGTCCCAAAGACTGGCCACAATCACAATTTTACGATTTGCACGAATTTTTTCAGCTGTAAGAAATATTTTTATTAATATTTACGCTTAAAAATTTTATAAATTTCATTGTCAATAGTTATCTTGATAATATTTTAACCAAGAAATTAGGAAAAGGTGTTTCTATAAAGTGATTTTGGTTGGCTGGCCAGGCTTTGGGACATCTGTCAACGTAACCTCACTTTTGGTGTGTCCTAGTAACTGGACAATGTTAAGGTGGCTCCAGCGCCTAGTGCCGTATCAAAATGGAGAGACTAAAAATTAAGGACGTTCGGTAGTGATTGAATTTTCCAACGAATTTTTCTGAAATTTTGACCAGACGTTTTTATTGTTGTTACTATAAACCAGTCAAAATTTAAAGAGGTTCCTCTGTTTCGTTTTCGAGATATTGAATTTCAAAGTTAAGTCATTTTAACACTGTCGCTTATGGGAGAACTGATTAAATCACAGTTTTAAGCAAATTGGGCCAGTGAATTTGGCCAATTTTTTTATATGTTACAGATAATGTTATTAATTTGATGTATACCAAGTTTTGCGACGATCGTCTGATTCGTTTATGAATAAAAAATTAAATAAAAGCTCGACCGAAACGCAACGGCAACGTCGCAAGTGGCGGAAAATTCAAAATGTTCCAGGATGTTGATCAGTAAATATCTCAATATTATTGTAGATATTTATGCATTCACGCATAAAATACAATTTTACGTGTGTGCGTGAGTGTATGTACAGAACGCCCACCCCTTCCCATGAAAAACAATAAATGTTAATAACACGCTATTTATTTTTTTTTTAATTTTAAATTTATTATTTCTTCTTAAGATACAATTTTTTTGCACATTACAAAATCACATGCTCATAGTTTGAATCACTCATCTTAGAAATCATCCTACTTATCTGACATCCCATGCTGTATGAGACTTGTCAAGTCATTTAAAAATTCAAGTATTTTATTTACACTGGTAGCTCTTTTGATTAAAGGGCTTTGCCCATTTATTAGAAACGATCTTGAACCATCATTACCTTCCATAAATTTATCAACAATAATATTAAAATCTACTTTATTTTGACTTAGATTTTTAATCACTGTTTTGGGAATGATAGACGACATGGGGGAAAAAGTTGGCGAATACATTTTTTCATTAGAAATTCTTTGAATTTTCGCAAGAACATCTTTTACGGAAAACACGTTCGTTGAAATATCATCCCATGAAAGATATGTAGCGGTTAATTTTTCTAATAAATCAATATCAACTATTGCATTATGAGCGTTTTCAACAGACAATGTCAATAAGTCTTTTCCAAGATCTGAAAGCTTATGATTTTTCCTATTCGGAAAATGTAACAAATACTTACAGCTTTATCACAAAAACATTGATACACGAACGCTGTCGTAACCGACGCAGCATGCAGCAGACGAGCAGACAGTGTAGAGTGTGCAGAGACACCTGATGCGTGTACATGAACACTCACACATTTAAGACCCGTACGACGTTGCCAAATCTTCATTCATCGCTGGTTTCCCCTCACCGCGCAAATGTTTCCCCCCGCTAACACTACCGAACGTCCTTAATCATTATTTTCTTTAAAATATGGTATAAAATTATCGTAGAGACTGTTGTAAGCCATATTCTACATTTTATCTGTTACTTTAGTGAGTAAATATAAAAAAACAAAAAAGTTTTATGGTGCCCTAATTGATGAACTGTTACGGTACGCTCCTAAGTTCAAGAGTAGTTATACCTATATATATGTACTCTGCAGAATGCAGACAGCTGAGAGCTGACTTGCACTCGCAACTGTATAGTACTTAGTCTCCGATTATTTAAAGATTTTGTTCGATAACAAGACACTTTTCTCATGTCATCGAAAACTGCGTAATAATATATACAAGATAGTATATTTTTTACACCTTATGGGTTATTTATATAAGTGCAGCAGTAGGTTGTATATCGCGTAAGCTTGCATTTCCTATCCAACCCGTCTTAAAACTACGATTTTGTAAGCATCATTTCTTACAATTTTCATCGTCAAACTTAATTTTTTTTTATACGAATAGAAAGATGGGAATTCAAAGAATGTAATTCAATTTTATTACCCTCGGTTGGGTTATTTATAATTTTAACATTGAGGCCACTGGAGCCACCTTAATTGCGTACAATTCGTACGACTGGCCAGTTATTGGGACTTGAAGTTTTGGCCAAAGGGACAAGTTTTTCCTACAGTGGCCAAGAATTGGGACATTCAATCATGTCAAATGATAAATAAAAGCTTTTTTCTGTGTATGCAAAAAATTTTTTCTTTTTGGTACAGCTCAAAAGAGTGTTATAACTATAAAATAATGCTCATTAGGACTAAAAATTTTACTTTTTTTTCATATTTATGGAGTACTTTATAAATTAGTCTACTAAGATGGCCAACGTTTGATACATTTACCTTACCTTTAATAAATTTCTACATAAGTAAAGAGAAATCGACTACGTATAAATTTTTTTTTTATAGTGTATTCACCTCTCATGAGACAATTACAGTGAGTATACATAATTACGGTAACTCCTTAGACTCGTAGGTGTACTCCAAAAGTCAAGCTCGCTCCTTATTGGTTACTTAATAATTATGACATAAAATACATTAAGACTCAAATGAGCTACCAATGAGTGACGAGCTTGGCCCAACCTGTAAATTTTTTGTTCATAAATCGCAGACACCGATGTGCTTAAAAGAGTTATTGGCATAAGCGATGCAGGAAAGGCGAGGATACAACTCGGATTCTCATTTACAATACTTGCGCCTTGATGTGCTATATTTTCCCCGGCATGAACTATATAGACGTATGCGTATGAACATTGAACACACTACAAGACTAACGATACAGTATGCAGTCGATATATGCCCAAGTCGATAATAGTTCCCATCTTTACCGACTTGGCGGTACTTTCGGCGAGTCTCAGCACTCGGTACTCGGTACTCTAGCTCTAGCTCATATATATGTGTGTATACTGTGTATACATATATACCTACGATGTATATACATGTAAGATTCTTCTATCCTTCGATTCTCTGCTGCTCTGTCCCTTATTCTACTGTTTGTGTACGGCTGCAAATCTTTAGCTTACTTTAGTTATACATCATTCGCTTCGATGGTTCGACGCGCGTAGATACCTAGCCATCGAGCAAAAAGCGCTCTCTCGTCAGGGTCAGTTATAATTGTACGAATTCCGTATTCCGTACCTACAAGATAAAGGTAATATCAAGCAGCCGGTGGAGGAGGAACCTATACGTGTCGGTTTTAGATTGGAGGGAGCCCACTTTAGTACAACAGTAACGTGTGGAGTCCGTGGAGTAAAGAAACCTGCAATACTTATTAGGTATAGGTAGGAACGTATAGTAGAAAGGTAGGCTGGCATAACAATACTGAAAATATCGGGGCAAGACGGCCATTTTGTTGTTCATCGGTGTAAATTATTTTATTATATTGTTCCAGTGTGTCTTTCCTAATTTTAGCACATCTGCTCTTGAATCTCTCTCCACACGGTGGAAGGTGCGCGCCATTCGGAAGATCCCTGCCCTACATCGCTACTTTTGGCACAGCGGCAGTACAGAGCGCCATATTGCCTGAGCGTGTAGATCCCGTTGTGAGTGACCGAGTGCTTACTACCGCATCAACTCTCGCTGCATAATTTCGGCGCGTAATTTTCACCACGTCTTACTTATATATACATGGCGATGACATGTTGTTTTCTTACTAAGAACCAGTTAATTTTCTAAACAGGGTTTTAGATACACGGCAATCTAACTTCCACATCATCATGGACGCTAAGGGAAGCATGAAAACGTACGTGCGTAAACGTAAGGGCGACAGTCCGAGCAACGTGATTATCCACCTGAACGAACTGTGCCGCTTATGTCTGGCCAAGGAGGATGAGATGCTTCCTATCTTTGATGAGGATGCGATGCCCCTGCCCCTAAGGATCATGGCATGTGTCAACCTTGAGGTTTGTACAACATCAGCAGCTCTCTTGTATGTTCTTATGTCTGTATATTACTGATACAAGCCCTCAGACCCGGAAAAATTTTGTACAAGCTTGTGTATGTACTCTGAACACAATACAGGATACCCCCATACCACCCTTCCGTTTGTACCTTAGGGGCATGAAAGTGTTCCTGTAGGTATGTACTTATTCTAGAAGACCTACATGGTGTAATTACCTTCTCTGCCAGTCTATGACAACTTAAATACTTACCAGAACACTTCATTAATTCAATGCCTTTGGAAAGTTGTTAATGCTGCTGAGACATGCCAAGTGATGACATGGAGCCGTTCTTCCGGCTCACCGACTCATTGAAAGCTAGGAACCTATTTTATCTCTTTGGAGAAGCTCACGGTTAATACCATCGCGCAATCATTCGTTTAGCTATAAGTGTATACATATAATACAGGTACAATTCTATAAAATATATATATATATATACATATACATGCAATACTTGGGTGTTTGCGCACGTATCGACGTATCATCCTACGTTTTCTCTTCTTTGCCTTCCGTCCTAACCACTTGCTCTGCTTCATGTACCTACTTGCGGGTATGCTTATTTGTTCACGTGCAGCAACAATAATATTAAATGTACCTACGTACGCACTCCATCGATTTTTATACAGAAGAAATCATCTGATACAGCATATATGTAGCTATTGTTGCTTATACTACTGTAATGTAGAAAGTAACTACCATCTTTACCGAGTTATCGACCTCTTTCTCACCTGCCGCGCACGTTGCTCCCTTAACATCCTTTACCTCTCTTTGATCGAAGTCCTTCCATCAGCTCTTTAACTCACATGTGAGATGCACTCATCACTTTCTAGCTTCCTCCTGCTTGATGATCCGCAGATGTAGCATAATTACAATGACATAAAAGATCGCCACAACAATCGCTGGTCGGTTCGTCAGTTAATCCACACGAAATCCCAAGCAGTCGATCCATACGCAAGTGTCGCCCTTTTCTCATCAAACGATATCCATACAAATATTTACTTATATAGTTAGGTATGCAGGTAGGGTTTCATTTATTGGAATTTTTTCTTAAATTATAATTGAATGCTAAAGTTAGCAAGACCAATTTACCGACTGATTGCTCACCTATGGTTTTCTCATTACAAGTAATTGGAAAGGACAATCTTTTTTTTATCACCAGTTACTGAGTGAAGAGTAAATACTGAGTAGATGGTTTTAATTAATATTTATTTTGAATGATAACATTTTCATGTCCAAAGACCTAGGGTTGTATCCTGTAATCAAGTTTAAATGATGAAAAACTCGCTCCAAGAGAATCTTTTTTTTTTTTTTTTTTTTTTCTAATTTAAATTTCAATTCAAGGTTTACGAAGAGGACGGTCTTCCCAACATGATTTGTCACCCCTGCAAGTACCAATTGGAAAAGTCTTATCAGTTTAAAAAGAAATGTGAGGCAGCCGACGCCAAATTACGAAAGCATGTGAAAATGATTCAACAATTGACCGGAGAAGAAGATGAAGGAAAAATCCAAGATTCTTGCTCGGATGGCGAGCAGGTCCAATCCAGCGGGAAATCTAAGAGAGTCAAGCAATTGCTCGCCGATTTGGTGTCCTCCAAGACAGAAGCTAGTAGCAGCCAGGCAGACGGTGAACCCATCGAAGTCACGGAAGAAGAGCTTGTTGGTGGCTACATACTGGGAGTCGGTACTGAAAATGCCGATATGGATGAGAACTTTTCGGAAGGTCCGGAAAACATTACTCTTACGCCTTCTGAAGGGCGAATGGCGAAAGCTCGATGCACAATGAGAGCTGCTAGAATAAAACAAGAACAAGAATCGGAGGATGAAGGCGATGAGATTGAAAAGCCACTCAAGTCAGAGTCCCAAAAGGTTTACATGATGGAAGTCCAGAATTCATCGCAGACTCTCCAACAAAAACAGCAACCCATGCATCCAGCAATAAGTAATTGGATCATTTTCACGATGTCTTATAGTGTATCCAAGATAAACCAATACCAAAGTATATTAATTTTTAAATTGTTAAATTTTAGTTGAAAGTGGCGGAGAGCTCAAGGTATTCCAGTGTGATAAATGTCCAAAAGCCTTTACACGGAGAATCATGTTAAAGAGTCACCAGTCGGTGCACAGCACACAGCGAGGCTTTACCTGTCAAGCTTGCGAGAAATGGTTCCCAACGAAATCAGCTTTAGTGAGACACGAACGCACGCATACCGGCGAAAAGCCGTTTGGCTGCAACATATGCCATCGTGCCTTTGCCCAGAAAGAGATTCTCCTCCGCCATCTCATGACTCACTCGGGACAAAAACCCTTCCAGTGCCAGCACTGCGAGAAGAGCTTCACCCAGCGAGAGGCTTTGAAGGTCCATATGCGACGCCATCAAAAGTTAAACCCCAACGAAATACAACTGCACCATTGTCAACTTTGTCCTAAGGCTTTCTGTCACGCTTCTGGACTCAGTAGGCATCTTGTCACTCACACGGGCAGGACGTACAAGTGCGTCGAGTGTGAAAAATCATTCACTGACAAGAGCTCACTGCTGCGGCACAGTCGTATCCATGCTCCAAAAAAAATTCTAACCAATCCAATTTAATTTTGATATAACAGTGAACGTTTCATGTACATATTCTTTTTGAATAACTCTTAATTATCCAAATAGAAAGTACCCTTTATATGGTCTGTCTACTGCAACTGAAAATGGCCCGAATTCAACATAAGCTCAGGTTTGTCTTCGAGACGAATATAGTATGTTTTGCTTAGTTGATTCATCATTTTTCATTCATATAGTTACTATTTTGGATGCAATAAACTAATGTAATACCATCATTTTATTAAAAAATGAATACACCAATTATTAACAATAGAAGTTACACATTTTATTGCCTCAAAAATAATAACTGTATGAATCAATCAACTAAGCATGACACACGACACATGAAAATTCGAACATTCGGTATATCGGTATGCCGCCTTCGGCTTACCGGCGCGCTTGCGCTCATGACGAATTCGTTCGTGATACCTTCGGTTTTAGTAGACGGGATATAACTGGCCCAAGCACTCACCGAAAATATATACTTATTTCTATTCAGGTAATGCAGATATATATATTATACCTGTCAGGTCTCAGAGACATTTAAACTTTTTATACTTTAATGCATTTTAAGTCATTAATGTGAAATAACTATTTACATTATTCATAGTATTTAATTTTTGCTATAAACCGGTAATTTTAATTACTCTACGTATTGGTAGTCAAACAAAATATACTTTTTTTATTATTAGAATATCATGAAATTTAGTGACTGCAACGTCCGTAATAACTGTTGGATTCAATGTACAAAACTGGTTACTAAGTGTGATTTACTAGATTAATCATGTCTAAAATCTGTAAGAATTGCTTGTCAGACAGTGTATCTAAAATTTACCATTATTCATCTGTAAAAATAATGTTTGTAAATACAAATTGATTGATTTCTAATAAGTAATTAATATATCTTAACTGAGTTTCCCTCAATACCGAGATTTATGTACACACAGAACGAGTATGAAGCACCAAGCCGTGTATCAAGTTGTTTAACAATGTATTTGTATTGTAAATTCGTACTTACATGCATAGTTTTACTGAAAATATTTGACCCTGATTTTTTTTTTATAATAATCTTTTTAATCAAAAATTTTCAACGTGGAGAAGACGTTATTGGTAAAATTTGAGTAGGAATATTTGTATATAAATTAAACATTCTCAGCAAATAACTTTTTAAACAGGCGTTTTTTTATTAAAAAATCTTTTCATTATATTTTTTTTTTTCATAAACTCTTTGCTGCCAATCAATTGTGCATCTGGCGCCCAAGTTCAGCCACAACACGGCAGGGGCTGTCTGTCAGGAGTGACATGCACTAATTTATTTTATTACAATTTCAATAAAATTGGGTTAAAATAATGTGTTTTACAGTATTTTTCGCTGGGTACAATATTTCATTCGACGCGCGATATATGCCGTACGTTGTTTTAGTAATAATTTGTGTTTGTCTTTATCTAACTTTCACATGTAAAATGAACTTTCTTATCAACAGCATTAATTCTTAGTATGTAAATGTATATGCCTCTGCTGCTTTCTTAAAAAATAAAAAAAGAAATTCGCGTCAAATATCGCACGTAATAATTCTAAAAATCTACACATTAGAAACAAAGAGTTGCCGTTGCAACAGTGGTATGCAGCTGCTAGATGCCATACTTCGATGCGATAATAATAATCATTGTAATTATTCATACTCGTACTTCTGAACATTGTTTTGATTTCTTTGGTAGGCTGGGCAGGAGGGGAGCGAGGTGAAACGAAAAATGCAAAATGCATGGTTTGTTATTCGTTAAAATAATAGTATTCTTAAAATCTATAGGTTTAAATGTCACGTTTATAGTAACTGCTAAAATTGTTACCTCAAAACTACGATGTAATGGACGTCGCGTCCCTCGTGCCACACCTCCTTCCAATTTAAATATAACTTTAAAAAATACGACAGCACCTCAGCTATAATATTTCTGTATTAGAACGACAATATGCGGACCACTGTTGTTTTTCCAACGGATGATTGATATATTTACATACACATGCACGCACGCGCGCACACACACATACAGACAGATGGTTTAATTACGCAATATGCTTTTTTTCCATTTACTTTCTCATCAATGCGACTCTTCAATTTTTTATTGCAGTTTATTGTGTGATTTGATTTGGAGAAGATGAGTGTTTTAAGGACGATACGCAACGAAGCACCGTGCTTTGCAACTCTCGCCTTCATTACTGCTTTTTTGCGCTCTTTTTGCACCGGTGTGTTACCACACAGTTTTGTTCTTAACTCCTGTCTTGTCTGAGTACAGGGTAATGTCAAAATTTGTACTGTATGTCTGTTAACTAGAGACGAGACGCAGCCATATGGAAAAATACAGTGCACCAGATTTGCGCCAATTGAACGCCAACGGAGATCTTTTTGCCATTGTTTCAGTAATCTTTTGTTACGTGTTCTCAACATTGGCAGGGTTTTTTCTTTTTTTTTTCTTTTTTTTTCTTTTTTTTTTTTTTTTTTTTTTTTTTTTATTTGTTTTTCTTTTTAATTCAAATAGGAAAGTCTCGAGCGATACTTGAGTTTTCTGCACTTGCGTAATAATCTCAGAAGAGAAGAAAAAAAAGGACGAAACAAAATAGGATAAAAACCGATAAAGACAAACTAATAAAAAGGTCCTTCAAGTTAAAAATGTTAAAACGGTTACAATCAAGTTTCTCATCAATCGATAGTCAGAGATTTTGGCTGTTCCCAAGAAAAACAGTCCCGTCCAAAGTGTCCGTAACTACTGGTTTGCTGGTATATTGGATTTCTTAGATTAAGTTCCCTAAAAGTAAACCCAATACTTAGTTTTATGTTGTACTCAATAATAGAAAAGAAAAAAATACTTTTATGAGCCAACTCACTTGACAATTTTTCCAGGGCGTAGATCAAAGTTTTTGTTGACTATTTCTAGAAGTTGGCTCTGCGAATACTTTGATGTTCCATAATCAAAAACAGTGATGGATAAAGGTTCAGCAACACCAATAGCATAGGCAACCTTTAAAAAATATCTATGTTTAGGCATTGGTACAAGAATTTTGAGTAAAATAGATATTCCACTTTCATTTCTAACATGGCAGTGTAAGATGTTGCAATAAAATTTGAAACAAACCTGAACCAAACAGCGCCTGCAAAGGCCAGCTTTAACCAAGGACTTGGCAACCCATCTGGCAGCATACGCTGCTGATCTATCTACTTTAGTAAAATCTTTTCCAGAAAAGGCTCCACCTCCGTGAGCTCCCCAGCCACCGTAAGTGTCAACAATTATCTTGCGACCAGTGAGACCTGCATCACTCTGTAAAATTGTTCAAAATTCAACATATCAGCTTCGATCAGTACAAGTTCTCCTAAGTTTGAATCAATATGTAAGTGTACGAAATAATTCATAAAAGTTACGTGCGTCTTATTGGATATTATAAATTAAAAATAGGATGGCTAAAATTGCGTAAAATTATTTTCAAGTATCATCCTCAGAAATGTGTCAACATCATAGCACTCAAGAGTAGCAAATACTTAAGTTAAACATCATTGGATGAGCTCATGTTGAGTAGTAAGTTTGTGGGAACCAAATTAGATAAGACTATTTTTTACCTGTGGGCCTCCAATTATAAAAAGACCACAAGGGTTGACATGAAAAATCGTTTTTTCGTCGAGGTATCTTGCCGGAATGACTTCCTTGATGACCTTTTCCATGATGGCCTTGCGTAATTCATCAAGCGAAATCTTTTCACTGTGTTGTAGAGAAACCACCACTGTGTGGACCCTGATGGGAACGCAGGCTCCATGATCCATTATGTATTCGCAAGTAACCTAAAATGTCAGGCACATATAAATAATTGCAAGCTATTTTAAGATGATAGGTAACACTATTTCCGTAACACTTTGTAGGTATATTCAGCACTATGGATACTTATTGATGAAATTTTAAGAAAATCACAAAAGTAAATGTTTATTTAAGTAATGGAAAATGAGTATGTGTTAAAAATTGTCATTCTCAGAGAATTTTTTGTACATCAAGGCAGTCAGCAGTAGCAAATACAATACAAGTTAAACATCATCGAATGACTCTTTTACTATAATTCATACTTATGCTGCAAAATATATTCACCTGAGTCTTAGAGTCTGGTCTTGCCCACCATAAGTCACCGCTTCGTCTAAGTTCAGCGATCTTTTGGTTCAACTTGTGTGCAAGCACCACCGTCAATGGCATGCATTCATCTGTCTCATCGGTGGCATAGCCAAACATGAGACCCTATTTAATAAAATGAAAATATATTAAAAATTGACCATTTTTGTATCCCATTGGTTTGACAAAATTCAAGAGATTTAGTTAATGGTTAAAAGAAACATACATGTATCTCTTGAGATTAGTCACACAATATATTAATAGGTGCATCCGATGAAAATAGTCTGTTCTTGCAACTCATTCGTGACTATTGCAAGAAGTTTGCCTTCAAAAGCAGCAAATAACCAAATCAGATGAGAGAATGAAACACTGGATTTTACATAAGTAACAGTTTTAAATAAAAAAAAAAAATGGAATAAACGAGTTGCTGAACAGACCACTTGCAGCTTGCAGTTTTAAAAAAGCAATCATTAGTGCCTTTGAGAGGAGCAGAATATAAATATTTTGAAAAAAAATGAAATTCACAATAAGCTGTATAGAAAAAGAATGGCCTTTGGTGCACTACTAAGCTACAGTTGTAATCTATAAGATAAATGAAGCCTACACATTTACATGCATAATACACATTATAGCTGCAAGAAATAATAATATAGGATTCGTGTAACCAAGTCAACCCATTCTAACTACTTGAACAAAAAAATATACATACAGAAAATGAAAATCTTTTTATTATTTTTGTTAGGTGTACTCATCACCACATTTTAGAACTACTGAAAAACGAGAGTTGGAGGGTAAGTAGTTTAATTTGTTAAGTCGCTTACGTACTATACATCAACACTACAATCGGGAGTAAAGAAACAGTTTCGAGAGAAAAAAAAAATGGATGCATACTTATTAAAAAAAAAAAAAAACTACTAAGTGCTGCTAACAGATAAACCATTAGACACAACTAACAGAAATCTACGTGACATAGACATGTAGGAACAAAGAGTTTCACTCTAGAACACCGTCTGATAACACTGATTAACCTGGTCGCCAGCACCGACTTCTTCATCTTTACGATTCTCGTGTACGCCTGCTGCGATATTTGGAGATTGGGCATCAAGCGCTAGCAAGATGCTGCACAATTTGTAGTCAAAACCTGCAGAAAATAAGTAACGGATGGCTTCGAAACTTGTCAATGATATTTTTTTTTTTTTTTTTTTCCATCTCATCGACTGCTTTTTGAAATGATTTAAGTAGACTGTAGGAACGCTCCGTAAGCTCCAGCAGTTAATCTTCAAGTATCTCGGTATCCTAGATGACATTTAAGTGCAAGGGGAAAAGTATAACATGTTCTCGGCAAACATTTTGTTTGAAGATTTGTTATAGATGTCTTCTAGGCGTCGGATGTCCATCTGAAAGACGTCTTTTGGATTTACGACATCAAAGATGCCTTTCAGGTGTTGCTGAGTTATCTCTCTCACACTAGATTACACGGCCAGTACTTACGGAACGCATCCTGTGGATTTGTTCAAGCCCCTTTTGGTTCGATTCGGTTCTCTTAACAAAATATACCTATACTTATATAGGGAACCAAACAGAACTGGCTCTGTATATATATAGGTATATTTTGTAAAGAGAACCGGACCGAACCAAAAGGGGTTTGAACAAACCTATTAATCGGACCTTAGACCAACACACACTTTTTTTCTTGTTCAAGTTCTGGGGTCTCTGGGGGTCTGGTCGCGATACCAAATACGCAAGGATGAGCAAACCTACTATTGTACGAATCCCTTATAGCCAACCGTGCGCTCCCGCACCCTTTATCCGTTTATCGTAGTAAGTGTGTTCGTTAGTTGTACCATATCAAATTTTTTATCTCGATTAGACTCTTACTCTCATACGGTTACTCTCATACTGAAAGGGTCTTACACACGAAAAAGGATCGTGTTTTTTGATATTCAATCAAGTTAGTTAGATCCATGTAAAGAACAAAAAAAAATCAACTGTCACAATAGGTATTGAGGGGTTAAAAAGCTCTAGAATTATTTAATCATTAAAAATAAAATCGTCTATTATAACAAACTGAAGTTTCACAAAAGTAAAGTAGAGAGAAATTCGTACATCTTAATAAGTTACAAGTTTTTTTGACGTACTCTTAAAATCTAAAAAGTTAAATTAATATTCCAGATTGTTTTGAAATGTCTTCACATGTAACTACGTGGCTGAGATTGCCCAAAAAACGTACGTTTGTTTATTGTAACTCGTAGAGTGAATCATAAACAAAATTAGAGCTCTGAACTATTGTCGATGACATGTGTGGAACCTTCTTGATAACGACTTTTGACAGAAATGTTTTTGTACATTCTAGTAGCTGAAAATTCGCTTTTTCCAGTGAACTAAAATATAATTTTTGCTGTAAAAAAAGGCAATGTAAGAGTTTTTTGTCAACATAATATGTAGGCAAAAGAAAAAGATAGTGTGCATTGTTGGATCATAATTAATACTATAAATAAACAATTATAAATAAACATTGGTACAATACATATGAGTTGTCATCTACAGAGTCCATGGATTTTTATGTACAGGTATACTAGTCGCGATGTTATGCGTGCATCCATCAATTATTACGAAATCATAATCATTGCAACAATTTTAATCAAACAAAGTCTCATTATACTTCTATTTTTTGCTTCGGAATGCTAACTAAAATTCTACACCGAAACAATCATTTTGAGATTGCGAATTTGTTTTCTCTCTGTTACCTTTTTCTAACAAAAGATTAAATAAATTTTAAGTACGTAAGAAAGAGCGAATTTTACGCTCCAAGAATGTGCGAAAAACATTGCTGTTAACATGGCCTCACTTATATTTTATAACTTAAAATAAAATACAAAATTTGTCGGTTTCCAAAAAAACATCTGATGAAAAAAAAAAAAAAAAAAATTATGTATTTTGCAGTTAAAATTTGTTATTTTCATAAGTGCATCAGTCGCGCATACAACAACGTTCTTTTTCATAAATCTACCTACTAAGAATTACTCATTCTTGTACTTAATTTTATTTTCTTTCAATTTATCGTATTATATGCTGAGATAGTGTCAAGTTTAATGTCAATAATTTTGATAATTTTTAATCTTTTTTTTTTTTCAAGTTTTATTTAATATTAATTCAACGATGCTTGTTTGAATCATCAAATTGTTAGAGATAATGTTATCAAGGAAACTCTTTTAAATAAACAATCTGTAACTCATGAGCAATTGTTTACACAAAAATATGGAAAAAAACGTTTTTTTGCTATCAATTGCGCGTTATTTTTGGCACGCAAAATTCTTTTAAGGAATTTACCCACTTTATGTTTTGGCATGTCGTATGCCCTCATACTCGTACTAAAATGTAATTTACGAAAATATAAGCGTTAGTGTTTTTCCTCTCAGACACATTGGCTTAACAAAAATTTAATGGAGTCCCTGATAGATGTATTAACTCAGCTGTGAGCAAAATTTGATTTATTTGTAACTACCCCAAGAAGTAACATAAGCTTTGATCAATCCAGATCTGATAAAAAAAAACAACAGAATACAAAAAGTTGAACTTTTGAATTAACTAAGCTAAGGCAGGGTAAAAAAACTTATTTTTTAATTTATCCACCTCATGGGTCTCTTTGGCAATGGGTTATACAAAGTTACTTGATTGTTTTTCAAAAGGGCCTTTGTCTCATAAAGAACTACTTTAAATATGTCGTCTATGCATGTATAGTTAAAAATCGATGCGATTGTATGAATGTTTGAAATCATGAAAGTTCACTCTGCTGCTCCGCGGCACAGGCGGCAAATGCAAATTGTACCTGGTCACCCGCGCCAACGTCGACTTCCTCCCTGTCTACGTGCACACCTCCAGCAATATTGGGAGATTGTTGCTCGATTGCCACCAAAAGATTCAACGTGCGCCAATCAAACCCTGCTATCAGCATTATTGGATGCTTGCATTAAAAGTTTTATTACGCCGTGCTACTCGTGGTGAGCAACA
The DNA here is from genome assembly GCF_000648655.2 of Copidosoma floridanum. The sequence goes on along the minus strand of NW_019379802.1, from coordinate 28,555 downwards.
CTGGGACGCTTAAAGTAATTTTTTTTTTTTCCACACACCCTTCGTTTCGCCACTTTCTTTTTGTCGCGCGATTTATAAAAGGTTACGTCTGTGCATCTATTTTTAAAACATCTCAGTCATGTTTTTGTGGTAAAAAAAAAAGCTAGTAATAAGGTAAAATATCCCACAGCGAAACGCAATCGACTAGAGGCCAAGTTTTCATTATGCACAATGTCAGAACATCATTCGATCGAAGTGATCAAATACGGGGACACGATAAAACCAGTTTTCGGACAAAATATTTACTTTGTGCAAGAGATTGCGTGAACGTCTGTTTGTACAAAATCTTAACTGGCTCCAACTTTGAGAGTCAACTCCAGATCTTTGATTCTGAATCGTACAAAAATAAGTTTTGTTTACCACAGTAAACCACAAAACTTTCGCATTATTTTTTGGACCTCATGAGGCATTCTTTTCCAGCTGATTTGAAAGAAGCGTCCTCTGTATTAGAAAGCAAACGTTTTTTTCTTTCGACCGGCATAGGCTCCGTGCACAGAACAAACAGCACCTCTAAAATTTTAACACGTTATCTTATGGGCGTAATCACTCTGATAGCAGTGGTTATCGCTCAAACTGATGTTCCCTGTCAGAAGAATCAACATTGAATATAACATGAAACTGAATCAGCCACTGAATGTCGAATACGGAATTCTACTTGCGTCCCGAATGTACAAATAGTAAAAACAGACTGCTAGTTTAGGTTTAAGGAGGTTTGGGAGAAAATTTCAAAATGTAGAATCTTGTCAAAAAAAGTGTATGCTATATTTGAGCATATCAGAAGTGCACATAAATTTTTTCAGATTTTTCAATGAGAAATTTTCGAGAAAAAGATTATTAAATATTGTCAGTTTAAACCGGTCTCTCATGAGAGAACAAGGTTAGGTTGCCTTTTAATTACAAATTACGTTACATTTTAAATGTGTTGGATTAAAAAAAAAATGTTTTTATAGATACTTTAGTACAAAAGGAAGATGCGCAACAAAAAAAATCACAACTCGCCGAACATTTTAAAAAATTATAATTAATTACAGTCGTACAGTTTCAAGTTTGTAGAGTGCAAGAGGAGGTGCACGGTAAAGGGGGCACATCTGCGCGGGCAGGGGGGACTTCCCGTTCCTCGCTTCTCTGAATGATACTCCCAAACCTCCTTAATTTATATACATCAGGTAGAAATAGAAAAATGTCTCTCTCTCTCCAACCTTTCGTATACTTTACATGTGCAAGACAAACAAATATCTACATTTGGCCTTGTGTCCGTGTGCCTATTTCTTTTTGTCACCTGAGTTTGAGCAACTAGGTCTAAATGAGTACTCTATAATTTTTTGCTAATTATTTACTATTTTGTTGCTATAGCCATTTCCGAAAAACAATGGCCCCGCTGACTCGAGACTAAGTCAGCGTAACCAACGCTATTTCTCCAAATCTCTTACACTTATCAAAACAAGCTTTGTAGCATATTCATAGACACATAATTCAGTAAATCACAAAAATAAGTGGCCTAGTTTATCAGGAGGGAGGTACATGAAGTAGAATTTCGTATTTGACAATTTAGTGGATCGAATTCGGCGGCTAAGTTCAGTTTAATGACGTAGTTGGGCACTTAGTGGATGCAACACTAAGCATGCACGTAGCATAAAAAGCCATCAGTTCCAGGGTCAGCGTCAATTTTTTTAAGGATGTTCATCACACATAGGTTTTTATGATAGATATTCAGACAACTTTAAACGAATATCTTACTCAACATTACAGATCGTTTTATTGTATCACTTTTTGTATAGTTAATTAAAAAAAAAAAAACTATTGAACAGATAATCTTATAAAGCAATCACGTAAAATTACATTTATATGGAAATAGAAATCTGTATTAAGCGTCCTTTTTTTTGTATAGAACACTATTCGATAAACATTAATATTGAATTTTCAAATAGATGCACAAGTTTGTTTAGTATGCGTAAACGCGTATGTATAGATACTTATATTAATACGTGCAAAAAAGTTAACTAGTGTTGCTGCATGTCCACGCTTCCCTAACCTCTCTAAGTTTTCCCCCTGCTGGCGCTAACTGTGATGAACATCCTTAACGTAGGTGTTTCATGACTCTCCGAGTTGAAGGTGCGACTATCAAGTTGATATTTATTAATGCTGCTTAAATCTCAAACGACTATTTATAAATATTGTTTATTTAGTCAAATTAAGTACTGATTCAAAATTTTAGATCATGATTTCCGATATAATAGTTAGTAGGAATGATCATGTAAAATTTAACCTCAAAATACCAGCAGTTGATGCTTGCCTATGCTTTCAACATACAGGAAACGAGAATGTATGACTGTGTCTATTTTAATATCTTTTGATTAACTCCGTGGAACATATATATTTCGAGAAAGCAGTGTGTTAAGTATTGCGTAAGCTTTATTGTGTCAGTTTTTTACTTAATTACGTTCAGTAAAGAAATAACTAGACTACAACTTTCAGTAAGGAAATGCTTAGTTGCCATAAGAGTAAATGTTTAGAATTTACTTTTCATGTATCATTTTTTTGCGTTTATATTCGTCAGAATTTTGAGGAGTAGTGTAGTGTAACTTAATAAATGATTTCTCAAGATTTCATGTTATTCTGTTCACAATCATTTCAAGGAAGAACCACCTTAAGATATGGAAGTTATTATAACAGTATTAAGACAAAATAGTTCATTAATTTAATTTAGCAGTCCACACATGAACAGTAGTATGTTACAAAACTCGTAATTCAAACATCACAAAACACTTTTGTTCTTTTTATTGTAAAACACGAAAGTAGTAATAGAATATATGTACAAGATTTGGTAATTAATGCAAGTGGTTTTAGGTTGTTACAAATATGGAGTGATATTGGTAAAATAAGCATTAGCAAATATTGTCCTTATGTAGTGAATTCGTAAATACTTCGTGTTTACTATATGAAGGATGTGTTTTGGAGGAGATAAATGTATTATTGTGATTTGTTTATATTTACTGGCATTCGTCAACAGATGTTTCACACATGCATGCGTCATGCACATGCGCAAACACATCAACAGCTGGTATATATGAATCAAAAAATATTTGTACTTTTATTCAGTATGTCAATATCCTTGTCGAAGCTTATCAAATACATCAATCAAACAACAATAGGAAAAATCCACGTAGACTAAATTTGAAAAAGGATTGTATCACGAACCACCAATTCTGTCAGAAATTTTATTAAAAATGTCTGTTTGTAGATGTATTTTATAACTATTTTTAATAAATGGTAGCGTATCATATGGAAAATTTTTCTTTCCCTTCATAGAATTAACCTTATTTTAATAAATATAGATATTTTACGTGGTTAACATTAAAGGTTTCATAACTTAATACTACTTAGGCGAGTGTTTACGTATGCTTGAATTATTTAATTAAAACAGTATGTAATTTTTTTAGAATGCTTTCACACAGTCTTTTCTTTACAAAAGTTTTGTCTGCTTTCTGCTTCAGAGGACGCTTTTTTACATCGATCTCAAGAGACTGGGAGTTACGTTAAAGTAAAATCTTATAACATTAATTTTTAAGTCAAAACTTAAGATGTTTGTCATAAATACTATTCTGATAAGATGCAAATGAATTTTTTCCAGACATGTACGACGAAAACCAATAGTTGTTCAATGTTTTTTTTACTGGGCCCAGTTTACGTGTTCTACCGCTATTTGATATTTTACCGTAAACAAAATGAAAAATGACATTTTGAACAATACTGTGTACTAGAATACTTTTTTTTGTTAATTGTAAATTGTTTATCCTTTCAAGAGACAGAAAATTGTTCGTTCTCAGCAGTGTGTTTTCATCATGGCATTCAAGAGTAGCAAATACACATTAACATCATTGAACGACTTTTTTTGTAATTAGCATAATAATACTGAATTAGTTTTTAATTAAGCCACATTTTTTGTAGATGACAAGCATATTTCTGACAGTTGTAACATCCAACTATAATATAGTCTTGCTTAAACTGCAAAACTGAATACTAATAAAAACATTTGATAAAGAAAATTTTCAGTTACATGTTACAAATAATTTCAGTTCAATAATTATTGATTTTGATCCGTCAAAAAATAATAATGAACGTTTCATATAGTATTATGCTGCGTCGAAGTCGCTTCATTTCGAACTGTTCATCAAAAATACTCGAAAACACAAATGTTTAGTACTGTAAACTGAGCATCATGGCGCAAGCGCTTCTTTAAATGATAATATTTTATCAGCTGATAAAAAAAAAAAAAAAAAAAAAAAAAAAAAAAAAAAAAGTTTGTACACGCCGAATTTTGATCGAACGAAGTTATTTGTACATTTCTTTTTCATTGAGATTACAAAATAATGATAAGTACGTTTATCGTCAGTTTATTTTTCTCTTAAAATGTCGTTTTCTCGCGTAATAAATAGCAACGGAATCAACTTTTTTTATAGTTTCAAATAAAGTTGAAAGTAATACTGGTGGCATATCGTCATTACATCTTGCCGTAGCATAAAAGAGAAGCGCCACAAGAACACAAGGCGATAAGAATCGGTACGCTAATAAGAACATGCTATTTTTTTTACCTTTAGACGAGTCATCGTAGCCGATGTGTTTTACGGTGTCCCGTACGATTTTTTGGTAATCCACTACTGCCTTGGACGTTATTTCGCCGCACAGTAAAACCATACCAGTCTTGGTTACAGTCTCTGTAACAGATGAAAAAAGTGCAACGTCAGCACTCAAGGACAAGAGTTTCGTGATATGGAATTGATTACACACATCCAATAAGATTGACACGTGCATTCAAAAAATTAAGTAAAATATTTACCACAGGCAACTTTGGCATCTGGGTCCTGCTTGAGATGCGCATCCAGTATAGCGTCACTAATCTGGTCGCACATTTTATCTGTAACGGTAAAAAAAAAAAAAAAAAAAAGGATTAGCTCAGTGCTTCCATTAACAATTTAAATATTTTTATTATTGTCATCACTGTGCTTATCATCATTTTCATATTAACATCATCAACGTTAAAAAATATCCACTTTGGTGAGTAACCATTGACGGACATATATCTCTTAGTTTCTCTTGTTCCAAGAATGAACAAAAATTAATTGAAATCTAATCTTATCGAGTCACTACTGACACGCATCCTTGTGCAACGCGATAAAGGTAAGTGCATAATGTCCGTCACCGACGAACTGAAGCTCCAATGCGGCGAGGCGCGCAAATATATAAGTATACACACTTCTCGGTTTCATCTCTCTGGGGACTCTCCCAGAGAGTTTCGTAACAATTGCAACTAATAGCGCCGATAGGCTCTGCTCCGTGTGAGGGCCCGATGCTGCCGTCAGAGTAAAATTTTCCTTCTGCCCGAGCAATGATAACGATCACCGATACCAGCTGATCCGTCCCTCTTTTTTCTCTCTCCATCGAGTGCGAAAACGGCAACAACAACGATGCACGGGTTTTACCGAGAACAAAGGGAACGAAAGCCACGCGCCGGAGAATCCGAAGCGTTTTTTTTTTTCGAATCAAAGTGCGCTCGATCTGAGGGGCTGACCGGGGGAATCGGTATCTCTCGGCCACAGAGGAGAAGAAGAAGGACAGGGAAGAGAAAGAAAAGCATGGCCGAGCACATGGCAACGCTCTCCCCGCGTGTCGACGTTATAGAACCGCGAGGTCACGCGAGTCCGCTGGCTAACTCTATTCGTCAGCGTACATAGCATTAGAGGAAGTAGGTACGACACCTACTGACGCCACCTTAACTATTGTATATGTGATTATTCAACGAATATTGAATCATGGAATAATGGAATGGAAAACTATGTTTGTTTTTTTTTCGACTGTTTCATAGGTTGAACATTATTATTGTACTTTAGATTTCAAGTGGGACACTAAGCAATTTAGGAAGGCATGGAGCGTTGGTGTAGAGTTGCACTGGTAATTGGGTGTATTTTAGGCACCAACAGTGCTTAGCAAAAAGTAGACGAACATCAATGCTTTTGAGGTTATACTTTTTACATTTGCCGATTAGTTAGGTTTCAGAAGATACGTATAGAGTTTTCGTGTCTTCTTAAAAAGTAGAATGTAGATTGGATGGATCCGGCCCCTCTTTGCATAACTCGTAATGCACTAACACTATACATACAAATAAACAATGATCATTGACATTCTTCTACCATATTTATTTTGTCATAACTCATTTTCCTGTTCCAACGATATCGTTTTATGACTAATTCATCTGGCTGTATAGGTTATGGACAGGCTTTTTTGGGAAAAACCCTCATAAAACAATAAACTCGCACCTCTTATTCATAAGGGATTTCCGATTAAAGGTCTTTCCATGTAGGTGGGCTCATTAACTTTTCCCGGAAATCGGAATTTACTCTGCAGCAATGCGTTTTAAAGACTTGTTCTCGTCAATCCAAATCCTGAAAGCCTACGATCCACACAAAACATGAAAAAATATGTGAGAGATGTTCTATTTTGATGAAACCGCAGTCTGGAGAAAACTGTCAGTAAAGTACTTATTCGTTAAAAAAAAGCCGACTGCGACGAGTAGAAGGGCTGCTGACGCGTCTACCTATGTAATGAAACATGAGGCAGCCCATGCCATTCTATATTCTCACATTACGGGCACACAAATTTTTATATCGAATATGAGTTTTAATAAACTCACCGAAATATGAAAAGGAAAAGGAAATTGCAGTATAATATCAAATGAAGCTAAAACTAGCAGACAAATTCCAGCAGTGATACCGTCAAATAACAAATTCTACTTAGGGTGTCCTTACAACTAGACCACGCACCTTCCTAATTTAGTGAGAAAAAAAAGGGGTACCTGTCAGTTTTAAGGGTACTCAAGGTGGAATTTATTGTTTAACAGTGTCGCTGCTGCAATTTGTCTGCTAGTTGCAGCTTCATTAATAATAAAGCTTTTTAATGGGCTTAAGTTAAATGAATATACTTCATAAATCGAAGCTATTAATCCATATGATTTAAAAGTAGACTTTTTTCTGGGTATTCGGTTCGATTACCTCGAGTTACATGGCATGAAATAAACGAGACTGTTAAAAGATCAAGTCTAAATGAATTAGAGATAACACCGTTAGTGAGTACTTAATTATAATTCTATGAAAATAATTAGGACTGAAGATAAAGTAATGAGATATTTTTTCAGGAACTTCATTCCTCAACTAAAAATAATCAGATTTTGGTAAATCGTTATTTACACTGGAGCGAGTATGGAAATATCAGATCTAATTTGACGTTGCATTCAACCTAAGGTTACGAACAAAACGTAATTTTACCAAAAGAAGAAAAAAATTATGTGAGATTATGACACTGAGATACTGTTGCAAATTTAGAAACAAATTATGTCAATTAAGTTGAGTCTTTTCTGACCATAATTTTGAACCAGTATAAAACAGCATAGCGCTGCCAATAATAGCAAATTATTATACATGAACCGCACCTGTTTATAAGGAACTATTCGCCATGAGAATAAAGATCTGCAACGCTTTAGTGAATTTTTTTCCAAGACCGACGATATAAGTATTTGTTGCGATTGATTAGAAGTTTCTGTTGTTCTGTAATTTTAGTACATGTAAAATCGTGCAATAAGTAAACAGGCAGCACATCAATAGCAGTCAACACATACAAACACATAAATATTTGTGTTATTTGTATACATAAACTTCTCATTTCATCACGTGGTATATTAGACTGTTTACATTTCGGCTAGCGTCATTCTTGGCTTTGCCCTTCGTATTTGTTATTGATATACTACACTGGGATGACTAAAAAATTTCTTTATGGATAACTTATTGCACAAACTTACATGTGAGGGGGAAATAACTTCTCATCTGTCGGCGAAAATATTTGTACTCGGTTTTTTTGCATGAACTTGTGCAAAATGACCCCCTAAAATCGAATTTGTATGTTGCCAGGTCGAAAAGTTGGTCCATAACTAATTAACCAAATTTTTTAAACAAATTTTGCAAACCGTTTATTTTTAATTAAAAAAATTGTTTTACTATCTTTGGACTATAAACAAAAAAAGCCTTTTGCAACTTTTCTCTAAATTTAATACTTTGCGTTATATTAATTATTAAAGTTCGAAAAAATACGAAAATGGCTATTTTTATCCTTGAAAAACGATATGAACAACCAACACTTTCTATGTTGCTAAAATTCTTAAATACTCTACAAACATCCTTAAATATTTTCCCAAAGAGTTTTACTCTATTATTTTATTGCAACCCCTTGTTTTTCAACTCTGAGCTCTCTGACGCTATGAGAAAGTATATATCAGATACGAGAGACGCGGACCTTCATATAGGCATACTTTTTCATAGCGTCAGAGAGCCCAGAGTTGAAAAACAAGGGGTTACACTAAAAACTTAGTATAAAAAGATTTGGGGAATATATTCACGAATGTTTATAGAATATTTAAGAACTTTAGCAACATGAAAATTGTTGGTTTTTCATATAGTTTCTTATGAATGAAAATAGCCATTTTTTTGAGCTTAAATGATTAATATCTCGGAAAGTATTAACTTTGAAGAAAAGTTGCAAGAGACTTTTTTTATAGTAAAGAGATAGTATAAAAATTTTATTCGAGTCAAAATAAACAATTTGCGAAATTTGTTGAAAAAAATTGTTTAAACAATTTTGGACCAACTTTTTGCCCTGGCAACATGCAAATTCGATTTTAGGGGGTCATTTTGCACAAGTTCATGTAAAAAAATCGAGTACAAATATTTTCGCCGACGGATGCGAAGTTATTTCGCCCTCTATAAAAGTACAGAGTACCACCCACTCCTCATCCACTGCAATAAATGTTTATTTCACCGAGTCCGTATGTAACACGGCACAAAAATTAGCTCACGACAAGTTCAGGACTTGGAAAAAATCTGCTGCAGGGACTTTATCTAGAAAACGTAAAGTGCATATTTTTTTACTGATCTTTGCAGAAAAAAAATACATTGTTCATTCTCAAGATTTACTTCCTGGACAATAAGGTATTTTTACTTCGCTATTGTCTTTCAGTGCTTCCTTGTGTCATACGAACGTTTTTTATATCTACATGTTTTTCCCCCAGTGATCCTCGTCTATCATACATCTCATGTAGATTTATATAGATGAAGCTAAATACCATATTAGTGTGCTAGTGCTGACACTGGTTAAAGAGTGTGCTTAATGTACACCAGTTTACCGATTACGCGTACCATACCGTTTTTACTGATGAAATATGGCTGCCGAATCAAAGTCTGCTTTGCATGGCTTATTAGTTCTGACATAATAAGAACCATCTATAATTTTGTGATATAACTTCATTGTACCACTGAAAAAATATATCTTAGACTACTTATTAACCTAACAACAGAGTGTTTATTATCTAATAATGAAAAAAAAATAATGAATTGGATATCCCGCAGTAAAATTACGTTTCATCTACTAAAATTTAATATTAGACAATGTTGCTTCAAGATTATTGTGAGTACGAGGGAAATACATACATGTAACCGTCTCTCTTGCACTTATTATTAAATTAACACACGTGCCCTAACAGAGAATTCTTTAGCACCCGGATGGAAAATGAGTTACGATGTATTGATGACTGTAAGCTCAGTCTGGATCTATTGTGTTCGCAATTTTGGATCTATTCTGTATCAATAAATTATGACTGTGTAACGGATGATGTTACGCGATTTTTACGCTTTTCGTAACCTAGTGCAATCTGTTTGAGATGTTATCCCGATTTATTCGTAATATAACTCACAATGTAAGAATAGCATCGCATAATTGTACTACCGTTAGTTATATTCACACGAAATAATTGAAAAAATGAGATATTGAGAATTTATTATTCAGTAAGGAGGATTCAACAAATATGTACGATTAAAATAATGAGATTAAGTTATCAGAAAAATTAATTGCAATGTTACTCAAAGTTACATTACAATTCGAAAACCAGAAACTTTAAAGTTGAAATTAGTTTCCTGATAAATTTTCAACGATAGAAACGAGTAGCAGTGAATGCATCTTACTCATTAAATTAATATTTTTTATGTACCTCATTTGCATAAAACATTCTGTATTTTCTGTTTACGTGTTCTGTAAGTCTCATGTATATATTTTAATTGGTTTTTATATATTAGCACAAAATTTAATGTAGAATAAAATAAATACAGCATACGGATCCAGTCTTTATGCATTAATCGTTACGTGAAGCCACCATGGATTCGAAACTGCAAACACAGTAGATTTTTTCGAGGCATTAGCTCGGAGGAGCTCGTAAGGCCTACGAGACCTCTTAATAAGTAAAACAAATGATATAACTATGTATTTGAATATTGCAATGTATGATTATGTAATGCAATCAGAGTCAAATTTACAATTCGGCATTGGAAACAATCTGACAAATGCTGGACGTTATATATATGCTATATCGATGTAACCTTAGCACTTTAATGCATTGATAAGATGCTCGTGTTGAATTTCAAAGATATACTTTTGTATACATAACCTGTACTTAAGAATAGCAAAAATTTTATTTATTAAGTACTAAACACCCCCTTCGACTTTACGAGCAGTATTATCAACTCTTTATACAATTATCAAAAAAAGCTCTACTACCTATATTGTAAAATTACCACAATTAGTATTGGTCCGATATTTCCAACGCTAAGTTCATCTAAATCGCAAGTACAATAGTAAATTGACGGAAATTTTTGTAAAATATTCAAGTCAATGGTTCATTTACGTCGACAAGATACGTAAATTTTAACCAACAGGCCAACACGTTGGGGATTAAATTTTTTACCATACGAGTGACGGTATCAAATCCCTCCCTTTAACATCGCAACTTGCAGCTGGCCTAAAATTTCAAACGTGAAAAAGGAGTGGCTGAGACGAAAGCTTTCTCCGATCTATTTTTTCTACAGCTATTAGACTAGCGTCGCGTAATCCGAGCCGAGTAGAATCTACCAAGTTATGTTACATGCAAGTTATATAAATATATGCATATATAGATATCTATACATGTGCGAGTGTATGTGGTGGTGCATCGTGCAGTGCAGCACGCGTGTTTCATGCTATGTGCGCGAGAATCCGGCGCGACGAGTGTACATCAGCATTTGGGCCGCGGATACATAAGCGCGTGAGTGTGTTTTTGGATGGGTCACTGCAATCTGGACGTACCCGTAAGATAAAAAAAAAAATCATGCTACAATTTTATAATGCTTCAACTCGTATCTATAAAAAAAATAAGACATTGGACTTTTTTATGGGTCATTGAAATTTCGAGGTTATGATAAGCAGTGGTTAGATTAATGACAAATTCATGCAACTATATTACTGAGGCACTGGTATAAAAAAAAGGCTCATCGCCGATTATTTCAAGACAGCATTTCTGACAATTTGAGTACCAACAACTTTTATTGATTACTACATACACAGCTAACCTTAGTTTTTTCTTTTAAGAGAACTTTTTTTCTGTACAAGTTTCATGATAAGTATTATCGTGTGGATACATAATGAATATCAATATTTTGGTCATGGATGATGTTGCGTTGCGTGGACGAAGGCGCCTATGTAGGCAAAGCCTATAGGTACGTAAGTAGCAGAAAGCCACGAAATGTGCAAATATCACCGGGAAGCGGAAAGACGAGCAGAAAATTTGTAGATGACAGATATTATAGAAAGGGTAAGTATTGTAACGAAAAAACCAACGTCTCCGAAAGTGTAAGTGAAAAAGTGATCGTTGCTGCTTCTACACGTGTTAAATTTATGTACATAGCAAAATTTTTCGTATTATAAGTTTGAAAACGAGTCCTTTCATATGGTAGGTATGCTCATGCGAATATAGTGTTAGAGTCGAATCAGTATTCCGCAGTTGTTACCATGTAAAAATAAGCCAATGGTAAATAAGTGTCTCCACTCATAACTAGAAGTACAATTTAATCTCTTATTGATATAGTTGTGAAGACCGTAAGATAAGGGATCATTTGAGGAACTTTCTTGAATTTATGTTAATTTACTATAATATTGTTACTGCTAATGGCTTCACAGAGGTCAGTCTAATAAAAGTCTGTTTAATTTGTGACAAGTATCGTTTTTCAACTGTAGAATAAACAAGAAAATAAAATATACTAAGCCCCCATGGCGGTCTACAGGCACGCGCACTGTAGTTAGATGTGCTATATATACGGTGTGTATATGTGTGGTTTCCCAGCGCGCGTGCAGCACATGTTTCTCACCCTCTTCGAATGTGTAACAACAGTCACCACTGGGCTTTGGATGAAAGGTACTTATTCTTTTTTTTTTTTTTTTTTTCTTAAGATACTTGCACCTGGATGCTATTCAGGTAACCGCATGGCCACGTGAAAATGCATGTAAGTACAATAAAGTCGAAAACATCGATGAGAGACTTACCTGGGTGCCCCTCACCAACTGATTCCGAAGTGAAGAGAAAACTCGTGTCCTGCTGCAGCTCGGGCGCTGTGTGCCCGTTGGCGTAGCCGTTCATGTGGTGCGCGTTCTCTGGCATGGTCGTTAATGTCGTCGTAGCCGTACTTTCCGCCGTCGTTGTCGAGGTAGTAGTCTCCGGGAACTGTAGTTCCTCTGCCGTCCTGCGGCGCCTCTTGCGCAAACAGACTTCCTCGTCGCCAACAACCCTTTCAACCGCCTCTGTCACCTGCAATCAACACCACCGCCGTCGCCGATACCGCCGCTAAAGACGACTCCGTGGTTCCGGTAGACCTGATGAGCTCCGTGCGCGCACGCTCCTCTTGGCAGCCCTTACTAACCCGTTTGATCAAGACCTTGCTCGGGCTGCGTTCGACTGGGTGCTACTTCACTGCTGCTCCTCGTACGTATGCGGGTACTCGATGTGCGCTCTTGATTATGACGGTGATGGCACTCCCGAGGAAATGCTTTATCCGAAAAGAAGTTGTATCTACTCAACACGCGACCACTGCGGCTGGAGAAAGATCCAAGTCGAGCGTACGAGCTAAAGTGCGCGACTCTTGAGCTCTCTCGCTCTACTTGACCGTCTCGCTGTTGGGTCCCCATTCCCCAACCAACCCGCTCTTTCATCTATCCCTCTTACCCTGACTGCGCACTTGCGCAGTGTGCGTTTGCGCACGTAGGTACAATATAAACATAGGGAGTCGCGGCCTCGCGGGTCGCTCGCGGGTGAGTAAAGAGTATAGAGCCGTATATTACCTGTACATTCAATGTAGGCGTATATATACCATAGAGATATTATAAATATAATATCTCTATGATATATACACACACACGGTGTTTTTGACGTTTTTGTGTAAATGTAATGCATAATGCATACACAACATATAGTTACATACACATGCATTTGGGTGCGGGAAAGGAAAGTATATAGCTTAGAACGTATAGCGTGTCATGTACCAAGTTTCCGATTCGTCAGCTTTTGCGCATGACGTCATCCGATAAGAAATATACACATCAGGCGTGTGTTCCAGTAGCGCTCTACGACGACTTACCGACAACTTGAACATGACGCAAGATATCGTAAGACATAATTAAGTTGTCGGTAAGTTGTCGGAGAGCGTTACTGGAACACACCCCAGGCCAATTAAGCGGGCGCTATACTAAATGGTATTCAACGGCGCCCGCTTTAATCGTGCGCATGAGCCACATCTTACATTATCCTTCTATTATCATCATCATCATCATACGTTATCATCTTCATTATCATCACTATCACCATATTATGGTAAAATGTGCAGACACTTGTCTCCTTCATTTATCTGCATAACAAACAACTTAGTTTCTGTCAATTTTATTCTTTTACCCGACTGTTAAAAGAATATCTCATGCCAAGAACTCACCTGAGATCTCCACTAAGTTTTATTAAAAAATATTTNGAGATGATGCATCCGATGGAAGCAGGGGAGATTGAAGATCTAGAGTATATTAAGGGTCCTCGGGGTTCTGTGCTAGAGCGCAGGGACGTCTTATAAGGTCGAAGCGACCGGGTAGGAGGTTCGCGAATGCGGCGATGGTGGGGTTTGGGTGGTCGGTAATGGAGGTGCGGATTTTAGACGGATGCCCTGTAGTCGGTTTCCCTTTGCAGCGCCCAACGTTGGTATCGCGTAGGTGCTAATGCTCTTGATGATGGCGTTGAAGGTGCGCAGCTTGGTCTTCTGGGTGACTGCTTTATTGTTGAAGAAGGGCTTTAGTTGCACGAAGGCTCCGTATGCCTTACCGTGGGTGCTGTTGATGTGCCGAACGTACGTGAGTCAACGGTCTAGCGTTACGCCGAGGTACTTGGCAGAGTAGTTCCAGTCGATTTCTACTTCGTTGACTTTTATCTTCTGCAGTTTCTTTCTTGGATTTTTCCAAGAGACGAGCATGGCTATAGTCTTTGCCTCGTTTACGACCAGTTTCCAAATACTACACCAGTTATGGAGAGTGACGATGTGCTCGTTTAGAAAGGTGGTGCACCGAGAGTGTTGTTTTGACGTGCAGCTGAACGCGATGTCGTCTGCATAGACGTACACCCAAGGCACTTTATATTTGTCAGAACGATGAAAAATTACCTGTTAAGTGACAGTATGTCTTTGTTATATTATAGGTTATAGGACATCATTAACCGTATGTAGACCAATTGTTCCGACAGATATAAAGTGCCTTGATGAAAAAGTGTAAATATATTGATAGGATATCGAACAACAATAATCGAGCGCATGCTTGGTATTTTCACTTGTTTAGTTATCGGCCATAAATGAACATCTTCAAATGGACAGAATAGTGAAGTTATCAAAATAAAATTGTTTCAAATAATTCAAAAAACCTTTATTTACACGCAATTCCAATGGTGGTAAGGTGATTGATTATATTGTAGGCTATCCGTATGCCATCGGAAACACTAACGATAGCGTACAATATTATCAATCACTTGAGGGGTTAAATGTTATAAAAATGGATGACACTGATACCTACATATAGCAGTTGGACCTTCTAAAAACATATGTTTACAGAACGTTCTTCGTTTATAACAATTTGAACAATTTTTTTATGATTTTTGAAAGAAGCGAGTAAAAATAAACTTTTTTTGCCGATTTAAACTTTAATTTCTCAAAAAACACTTAGCAGAAACAGATAATTTTTTTTACATCAGCATTTTCAAATAAAAAACAGAATTTTTCTCTTAGGTACAATAGGTTGCTGTACTTTTTTTTTTTTTTATCCATTCACACAAACCGTCCCGTAAGTTTCGAATGTCGATTTCTCGAGGGATCGTGGGTTCGAATTCCGTCGACAATTATCGAGATTTTTTTCTCGGGCTTTTTTGATGGGATGAGTACCCAGGATGCCGAAACACCGCTTATCCAATTTTTAAAACAAATATTCGATTTTTTGGTGTTGTCTGGACCTCTAGGGGCTTCATTTTCCAAGGAAAAGTCAACACCTGGCCCGTTCATTGGGTAAAGTCACTGCTGGTTATAAAAAGGGTCAGTACAGTGAATTAGATGGTTTATGGGATAATATCTTTTCACTAAACTTGATAACGGCTCGGGTGTGCTTAAGACAATCCCTGCGCCCTGCAAATGGTACCCAGTAGGATAGATGACCGAGTCGTCTGAGGGGAAATTTTCAAGAGGCCCGCACGAAAGACTCGAATACTCGGAGAAAAGGATGGTAACTACAGAAAAAGAACAAGGAAGATAGAGATTAGGCACATAGGAAGGTAAAAATCCTGCAATGGGTATACGTGGAATCTCAATACAATATACAATATAATACCATACATCCAGGTAACCAAAAGTCTACTACTCAAGCCATGCGAACTTGGCGAGTAACTTGCTACTTTCGATTCGAAAAAAATACTCAAAACTGTGGAATCATTAGCAACGTTTGTAACCACTTTGTAAAAAACTGTCAGATCAATCAGTTCTCCAAAAAAAAAATTATATAAATGATGCCATCGTGCGAGAGACGAGAAAAGTATCTTTACCCATCGTAGTGTGTCTGTAATATTGAAATTGGGATCAATCGTTTGAATTTTCATTATCGATTCTGTTGAACAATTGCAAACTGTCATATTTATAGCAGGTAAAATAATTATTTTGGTCGAATGTGCGATTTTCTCTCTCTTGATACTTTTATACAATAATAATACCGATTGCTGCGCATGCGCCGTCTCTATAGTTCAGATATAGTTCTAATACTGGTCCAGGGTCCACTCCAACACACCTGGCACAATAGGTCTACTCGTTTTCTGTGTTTCTGGTAGCAAAAAGACAGGTATGGAAAACGCATACTATTGTGTTAAGTATTTACACCTTATAAATCGCTTTTGCAATGTTTATTGTGATAATAATTAATTTTATCTATGAAATATTGCCATAAATTAATCATTAATCAAAACCATAAGGGAGTCATTTAATTATCATAGAAGATATTAAATTTTTGTGGATTGGATTTTTGTGGTAATTTTCAAGATTTTTTTAGAGCTTAATTTTTTTTTTTAATTTTTAGTCTTTTTTACCTATCAGTACAATAATTAATCACGAAACAAAAACTTCTTCTAAAAATCCTTCTCACCAGGGTACCTACTAGATGATTTTTGAGTATTGAAACTATGTGGCAATTAATTATTAATTTTTTATTATTTAAGAATACTTTACTAAATAAGCACTGAATTTTTAATAAAAAAAAAAATAATAATAAAAAAAAAAAACAGATTGTTGGCATTTATTTATAAAGAAGTTCATTGCGTTGGAATAAGATTTATTTTCGATATTCATAAAATTTTTTTTTTTAATTTTGCATATGGCATATTTATAATTATATTGTAGACTGCAAAAACGAACTAAAAAAATTAGGTACTGTTTATCATGAAGGCGTAAGAAAATTGCAGAAAGATGTTCATTTTCTGTAAATAATAGTATCTAACTTTTAACGCGTCAAACACACTTATCAAAATTTCTCTTCGTTAACTGTAAGCAACTTATTTTAAGAAGGAATTCAATCTGAGAGATATATATATAAAATCAAATGTGGAAGAAATTTTTTTTTTAAATTTCATCAAGTTTGTGTTTACAGTCCATAATATCTAAACATGCCATTCCACAAAAATTCTTTTTAACTCAAGAATATGTTACCGTCAGGGGTATTATTTTAATAATTATTATATATTAAAATAACCATTTTTCTTTAAATTCGTTACCCCTGATGGTAACAAATAGTATTGACTGTTTAATCATTACATTTTTTTCTACTTTTTAGTACTTGGTACGTC
This sequence comes from Copidosoma floridanum, assembly GCF_000648655.2. The sequence continues at coordinate 11,217 of NW_019379802.1, read as the reverse complement.
TATTGATACGTTGCTAAAAACGTACAATGTAACCCACTGAGCCTATATGTATATTATTCGCTACGCTACTGCACAAGCTGAAAAAGCGATCGCAGCTATACCTGTGCTATTATGTGAAACTCAATGATATGTTTGTCTTCTCCCCAACGGAAAAAGTTAGCGTGAAAAAACGTAGCAAACCGTAACTTTCTGTGATGTAATGTACAGTTTGGTTGGATTTCGGACCACAGTTACAGTTTGTTACGTTTTGTTATGTTTGATTATCAACTACATCACATTGATGAGTCATATAGTCAAGACAACACATTGTCTTACGATTCGTTACATTTTATTATAATTCGAAAAAGACACTTGAATCTCGTGAAAAAGCAACTGTAGTAAACTCTAATAAACTGTAAGGAAATGTTAGTTGTTATCTGTAATGTTTTATAACAGCTTACAGTTTTTTGTAGTTTATTACATTTTTTTATATTTTATTATCATTGATAACTTTTAGACACATTTCCTTACATTTTTAAATAAAATTTGCCTTAAATGAAAAAAACTTGGGTAACTATTATGAAAAAGTATAAGTGTAACAGCATGTGGTAAATCATATTAAAACGTAAGAAAATGTAAAAAAACGTAACATAACATAATAAAGTGTAAGAAACGTCCACAATCCATGAGACTATTACAGTTCCTTATATTTTCTTACATTTTCTTGCAGGTAACGGCATATTACTACACATGTTCACTTTTTCTAACATTTTGTTACGTTTTCAAATAATGCAGACTGCTAAGCATTACTATCATTAGAAAGTTATGTGTTTATACATCGACAACCATTCTAAGGGTTACATTTTTAATAAAATTATGAGTAGTATGTAAATATTACTCATGCACGTTTATTTTAAAAACGCAATGAAATACATCGTATACTGTGTATTTCTTAGAGTTCTTAGCTGGGGCCTGATCCTCTAAGCGTATCGTATGAACGTGTGTACATACTGTGTGAACACGCCGGTATAGGGCTAATGATGCTCTCTGATTGGTCAGAGGAGGTCTGTGTTGACTACATAGCAAACTAATAAAACGTATCATGTATCACTATCACACAGCACACGGACTTGTGTTGAAGTAATACTCAAGCGCTTATAGTGCTTGTAGTACAAATTTTGTCTTTAGTTATTCACATAGGATTGTACCACTTGAGACATTGTATTAATTCGTGATATAATAAACACAGAACCTTTCGTGCATCTATCGAGGTGCTGTGTTCCTATTCGCTCCGAGCCGATACAGAGGTTGCGCCCCCTCTAGCCAAAATCAGGCAACATTTCTTGCATGTAAGCTAACTGTTTAGAACATATATACATACGTATAGCTGCTTGTGATTGGCTGAATAAGACAGCAGGAGAGGATCGTCGTTCTCTCTCTAGCTTGCCAAGTGCCAATCACAAGCAGCTGTACGTATGTATATATGTTCTAAACCGTTTGTTTACATGCAAGAAATGTTGCCTGATTTTGGCTAGAGGGGGCGCAACCTCTG
>NW_019379801.1:467930-487680 GCF_000648655.2 Copidosoma floridanum | reverse complement strand
TAATTTATTCATTTTATTTTATTTTTTCTGATAACCAAAAGGATACGATAAGGTTTCCGAAATAAACCGCCGCTTTTTTAAAACTATCGCACATGTTTTTTCTTCATTACGCGTTACCACTTCATGTATGTCGGACTTTCTAATCATCGTATTTTTAATTTTTATTGTGTTATCTGATTCGACATTATTTTCATTCCATCGATCAACCATAGTTACAATAGAATCGAAATTTATTTTTAATGAATTTTCGTAATCTAATTTAATATCCTTGACTATTCATACGTCATGAAACCCCCCAGCAGCTGCACGCACACGGTACGCATAAAATTTAGGACCTCCTGAAACAAAGGTCTCTATATACGATCCCTCACCATACACCTCTAATTCATCTGTTAACTGTCCTAATAACGAATTGGTAGGTGGTTGATATTCACTGACATTTTCATCATTACTTGTAAATATTACTGAGTGTATCATAATACAAAACTCTTCTATCGAGTTTTTCCAAGTATGAGTAAAGTTTTAAACGTGCTTGAGCTGTCGTATATGCAGTTACAGCAACGTTTGTACATGGAGAGGAAAGTGCCACTTCCTCTTTATATCGCCACGTTACATACATAACACTATCATTCGCCGGTAGACAATTTTCTACATACTTCTCACTATCGCATAATATCTTTAGTAACTCTTTATAATCATTAACTATACTAGTTTGAGGTGAATTTCCCCTTTGACCGAATTTCTCCCAAAACGAATTTAAACATAATTTTGCTACAGAACGCAGACCCAAATTTTTTTTAATGTTACAGATGTCTAATTTAATACCTTCTTTATGTTCATAATTATTGATATATTCTAATTTTTCTTCTTCCGTCTTAACCGTACAGGGCCACCCACTTGCTTCTTGCTTAATTTTTGAAAAAGTGTCTATATATACTGTAAATAAGGCACCACTTTGAGAAGTCTGATCGTATTTAGCAACTTCATATTGCCAAATGACATTAATTTTTAATAATTTATACCCTAGTTCTAGAGCTTTCTTTATTTCGACGGATACCCATGTACCGGATGAAGCCCTATCTGACACTAAATCGTGTTTACATTCTTCCTGAGAGGATGTTACCATACACGTGCGGCATAATCCAAAAAGTAAACGACTACTCATTTTTGTCAGAAGTATAGGGTGAAATAAATTTCGCTGCGGTAAAATTGTGCATTTAACTAAACCTTCGACTTTTTCTTGAAAATTTTTAAAGTTTTTTCCTGATAATTCTAAACAGTCATTCCCGGTATAAATTTTCGGATGTTCAAGTGGAAACGTGCCTGTCTTACAAATGTAAGGGTATAGTGAGCAAACGTCCAAATATTTTATCCTTTCATTATTTTTAATCGTATAATGTGTGATAATATTCCCTGTACGACCACCGTAAAAAGCATCTCGAAGGTTTATAGTGCAGATTTCCGCAATTGGGTGATTTTTTATATAGTCTAAGTACTCGTTATTATTTTTTATAAATTTGTCAAAATCATGTTCCCACATCTCAATCACTTCGTAACCGTATTCTTTTATTTTAAAACTTGTTTTCATAGTATTTTCGTATCGTTTGGTGAAAGTTTCATTATTGTTCAATTTTTGATATCGATCGTTAGGAAAAAACGAATACAACCATGAAAATAACACTCATGAAACTAAAACACGGGTTGTTTCTACTTGAGGTTTTAAATAACCATCAACGAGTAGACCTTCTATTAAACGATATTCTCGCGATCTACCTGCATGGATGATCTCTAGTTTCCTTACTTTTTCTTCCCACAAAAGCCAGTGGATGCATTTTTTAGAAAACTGCCCTGCGTATGTACACCCAGTTGCTGGAATAATCCCAATTTTATCTTTTTTAAAAAGTTTCTTCTGTATAGTACGGAACATGCACTTGCTATTGTCACGCTTTCAACAAAGGGGTCTACTTTTCCGACTTGTATAAAAATTTTTCGAAAAGCCGTGCAAGCTTCACGTAATATTTTAACATCTTGCACACAACACTCAACAAGTTCTTTTTTAAAGTCAAACTGCGCGCTTACGTCTGAAGTTACTTTATGGTACCATTCTAAAAACTTTGCGCGATCGCGGGTGTTCATAGAATCTGGCGCGTAGGAGCGAGAATTTGGATAAGGACCTTTACAATTTTTATCGCTCGTAACGAATAAATGTGGAAAATACCCTTTTTTATATTTCCTACAAGACTAAACGTTTTGGGTAAATCAGCCAATTTCATGGGTAAGTAATTTAAACTATCTATAAACTTAGTTTTTCCTAACGACATAAGAATAATATTACGCCCATTAAGAATAATCTCGGGAGTACCTTTTTTATTATCTACAATATATTTTAATATAAATTGACCATCAAAAGCCTTAGAGTTATGAGCTATACAGATAAATGAAGCGAAAGTTTTACTTTTAAATCTTACTGCAAAACCAACAAAATTTTTTAGACACTCTTCACAGAAGGGACAAATCGCGTGGAGATTTTCTTCTATCTCGTCTATACACGCATCGCATCGTACTTGCAGCACGCAAAGGATCGGTATGTGTACACACGTGTTGGATGTATCATGTAATTCTTTATCTTGTCGCGTTTTAAAGTCGTAAAAAATAAAACAATTTTTTTTAGCATTTAAATTATTGTTTAATAGGTTGCATACTACAAATCGTGTTATACTTATGAACGCTTTTTCACTCTTTGCAATATTTTTTCCGCATTCATGCTTACCTTCAGCTAAGTTTATGAGCTTGGCACATAAATTACAAATTTTAACTACGTTGCAAATGCTTCTTGTCGCTCTTTTGTGATTTTTTGTACGCGCAAATGACCCTTTTATTTTATGATTATTATAACATTGATCTCCGTAAAATTCTCTCCTACAATCAGTGCAAGATTTTTTTAACGTATCGTTGGTGTTATTACAATTTGGCGACCCATTGCATGCAGGGCAAACCGATTTACAAACATGCTCACCCACACGCTTGTAATTTTTATTGCATGTTGCAAAAAAATACATTGATCTTACGGTTAATAAATTTTTAATTAAATTATAATGCCCTATGTCCTCATTATACATGATGTTTATAAATGATGTGCAATATACTGCTCCGTCATTAGCACCATCGTATATAAGAGCTGTGTCATCACCAAAAGACTCATATTCAAATATCCGAATACATATATTGTGTTGTTCAAAATATCGCAGAGATTTCGAAAACTCTACATTAATAACTTGCATTAATTAAATAGCTTCTGACTTTTGTTCATTTTCGGTTTTAATTTTTTTCCATTGTTGGGACCAACCTGACGAATAATTTTTCGCAGTCGAAACTTTACCACATACAAGAGCCCTAGCTAAACATAGATTATCTCTATTATTTATCACTAAGACGCCTTTTTTACTCAAACTATTAATAATATCTTCCTGTGCACCCCACCCTTGAGGGAGTTTGACGTATGTTACCTCAACTACTAAAGTTTTCGCGATGTCGATTATTCGTTTGCTTTGTTCAATTTTTTTGCATAGACCCCAGATATCTTGAAAATTTATTTGATCAATAAGTTTGTAATAGATACCCGCCGATCCCTCCGTCAACGCGTCTGAGTGCAAATCTATCCCTACAAGATAATTACGACAGTAATTTTTTTTAATAACAGTCATAAGTTCTTGAAAAGCGTTCTTGATCCAATCTAAAGTATTCGCTGCACCGGAAGGGTTGGTAATTTTAAATTTTATCGCGCGACAAGTGGTTTTAAAAGATTTTACAAATTTTTTTTTTATCGCTTTCCAAAGTAACATATTTTGTACCTATTGACGTGTCCGGTTCATCTTCTGTTTGCACGGCGACGCTTGCAACACCTCTTCCATGTTGATGATATTAAGGGGGTTGCTCCTGCTGTTGTTCGATATAAGCACTATTAATCCCATCAACTCTATCTGTAAAATAAAAATATGTTACAATTATAATTCAAATGTTATACATTGTGTTTAAGAAACACAAATATTAAATTTATTAGTTACCTGCAGGGGTGTAACGCATCATAGTTACCCCCGACGGACCGGGCATCGGTTCGGATACCTCCTCCGGCTGGCGGTCAGTTTGTCTCTCTACGTAATATTTTGAAATGAATATAATTTTGAAAGTTAAAATGGATGATAGAAAAAAGACGTGTACGTAAAGATTTTAATTTACCTGAAGATATTTTTATCTTCTTGTAAGAGAGGCCCACCCCTGACGGTCCAGGCATACCATCATCCAGGGGGTCCTCCTGCTTTCTCTTAAGTGCACCATCAACGTTTGAAAGATTTTCGGAATCTTCAAAACATATGTTGGCAACTAAAAGAGGATTTCGTTTAATTTTACCGATCATGCAAAATTTGTAAGTATAAAAAACTTTGAAAAAATACAATACAATACATTACTTACCAAGTTTATCGTACGCCTTATACATTTCCTTTAACATCCCGATGTTCCTAGCGTTAGACGGTAGACACTCTACCACTGCTTGGATGGCTATGGGACTACGAATTAGATACAGAGGGAACAACGCAACCGCGTGCACCCCCGCAGGTAAATGGTAAAAAGCTCCTGTAATACTCCTATTAATTTGTTAACGAAGTATGTAGGTAGCACGTTACTAAACTACTTGTCGGTGTACACCTTACGTGCATCTTCTGACACGATGGTGGCGTATCGCACACACAAACGGACAACCTCAAATAAAGCACTGATCATAGATGCTTCCATTTTTTCTTTTACTTTTTTTTATTAACGCAAAGAAAAAAAACTAAGAAAAATTTCTGTAGCTAACCAAAAAAACTAAAGCAACGCCACAGTAAAAACACACTGTTAAAAAAATTTAAACAAGTTTAAATAAATGCAAGAAAAACACTGTATTTAACTTTCAAGTAAATTGAGGAAGACCTCGAACGAATTGTAACGTGGAAAGTTATTGTAACGTATCAGCAAGATGTGATTCGGCTAAGAGTGTTGGATAAGGACTGATTTTCTTTTACGTTTTCTTTTCTTCCTTAGCTACTTCTATACTTTCCCCCCTTTGGTCGAAGTTTTAGCGAGATTATGATAAAAGTATAAGGTATACACAGTCAGATAGGTCCACTCAAGTCATAGCCTGGAAAACTCTACAGGTATGACGTCAAATATTACTACCGCGGGGACAATCACGCACTTTCACCGCTGTTTCTTATTGTTCTTCTTGTTTTAAAAAAGACTAAAATTATTGTAGCTGAGGGACAATAAATATGTTGCAACTGAGGGACAATTGCATATTTTCCACCGTCGTCACTTCTTCTCTTTCATTTTTTGAAAAAGAGTGAGGAAAAACCCTACATTTTTTCGCAAATACGTCTCAGATGACTAAAAGAAAGACAAAATATAGGTTTGAGCTCGCGTTCAAGCATGTTTTCGCAGGTTTTTCCGTAGCAGTGTACGTGATAAACATAAATGGTGTACTATCTATAGGACATCCTTATGAATCATGTATCGACAAAAAATTTGAGAGGGAGAGTGCAGCAGAAATAAAAAATTTTAGCATTCGAGTATCACCTTTCTATTAGACTGTCAGTCATCTTCACGGTATCGATAACGACGGCTGCATAGGTAACATTCACCCTGTTCGCAAACATGTATTTCTTTAAATTTTTAAGTGAAGTAAAACAACACGAGTGATTCAAATTTTACTACGTTTCATCAATCTGTAAAATGAATCTATTCAAACAGAAACAAAAATGTTTTTTGACGCGTGATAGTGACAAGCCAGGATCCGATTTCGTAAATTTTGATGAAAATACAAGAGACAGTAAAAGTGCTATCATATCAACTGCAAAGGTATTACTGCATTCGTATCCACTCAACAAGACGGCTACGAAAAAAATCGTCGTTGAGCTTCTTTATAATATACATCGTCAGTGTTTCGAGAATTTGTTGGAGTTTTCAAAATGTCAGTCTACAGGAGGTGTAATTATAAATGCATGTGTATGGAGCGAACTTAAAGATCATTTTGCTTTTATAAATGATTACTTTACTGATAAGACACCCGTCAGATGGATCGCATACAAGTAGGTAATATCGAGTTGGTATTCACATCATCTTACGGAAAGAAATCAGTTATTTTTGATAAAAATGAAATCAGTGACGGAGAAGATGCTGATAGGAAAAAAAAAAAAAACGTACGATTTAACTACTGTTATGCAGCACTGTACATTTTTTGGACTCGCTCAATCTGTCACATGTGTGGATAAAAGACTTCGCCAAATCAAAAGTGTAGCAACGTTAGTTACTAAGTGTAAGGAATTTATAGTGAACGAGTTAATTTTTTTATTAGAAAGTATGACTGAAACGAATAAAACCACTGTATCAAATTTGGAAAAGCTGATAAAGGAACACTTTTCATATTTACGAAAAAATGTCAAAGGAAATCTTTACGATCGATAGTTTCTTTTTAGAAAATAATTTTAACATGGTATTATTAGAGTTAACAACATACTGTCTAGAGATTTTTTTAAATGAAATAAATATTAAATTAAATAGAATTAATTAATAATATTGTAACATTGTAATATTGTAATATTGTAATAATATTGTAAAACATTTAAACATTCTGTTTATTTTTATATAATATATGTATGAAATATATTTTTTAATTTATTTAAAAAACCCCACCCACCACTTGCTCCTTATACTAACCCTTACGAAGAGCGGTCAAGAATTAAAACAAATTTTTGAATTTTGCAATTTTTAAATTCTGTCACGCTTACCAATCGGCACAGTTGGAACTTGGATGCCTTAATTTTCCCCCTCCGAAAAAAAAAAAAAAAAATGTTACTGACCAAGCAGCGTTGGTAATAATATTTAAATTACGCGAGGCCACCGCGCGCCCACTTCCGCGCATACTGGCTACCCACGCAGGATCACGTGGCATCTGCCAAAATAGGACCTCAGCCACGCCCCCGCTCTTGCAGCCAGCCGTATGACATATATCTATCAGAGTTTCTGAAAAAATAGTACCCTTACTCCTCATACACTTGAATGAATCTTTAATCTTTTATATCTCGAGAGGTCTGCATTTTTATCATCTAAAAGTTGTTGGGTGTCTTTTTCATTTTATAGTGACAGCACTTAAAGCATTTTAATATAAAAAAAACAAGAAACAAAAAAAATTTTTTTTTTTTCGTTGAATGCAACGTTGCAACTTTAGAGTCATGGACATTCTAATTATTATATAAATAAACTTTTTAACAAGTGTCTTCTATTAAACAACTCAACACGCATTTAAATTATTAAATTAATAGTCACTAGGCACTTGGTTATTTGTTTAAGGTTTCCTGTTGTATTGAAACAATTTTTAATAATTTAATAATCAAGAAGCTTACTGGATAGTTTGTTTAGAGGCATTTTTTGTGTCGATTATATATTTATCAATTAAGATACGCTGGATCGTTTTGTTAATGCTACCTATATATTTCATTGATAATTTATTTGATAACAAAAATTCACTCTTGGTCCTTTTTCTAAAGGTAAATTTTATATTTATTATTTATTTAACAATCAAAAAACGTACTGGGGTTATTTGGTGAAAGTTACCTGTTGCATTAATAATGTTTGTAATGATCAATATGCACACTGTGTCATTTGGTTAAAAGCACCTGTTGCGTTAATTATTCATTTAACAATAAAGAAGTGCAGTTGGTCATTTGGTTAAAGGTTGCAGGCTTCTTTATTATTTATATCAAATTTGCCCGCTCCTATTGATTTAAACAGACTCGTTGGCACTGTAGTAGTCGCATCTCACCTTAAATATCGTGTCAAGATGAAAGGCACAAAAGGGCACAAAAATGAGTCCTTGCTACGCCACATTTTGTATTTTTGCATCGTGGGATGAACTGCATGATGCTCCTGTATTTGTTTTGGCTTTCCGCATATACACAGAAGCTTTTACAACGTTTCATAATTCTTCAATTGCGCATAAAATGCAAAATGTGTTTATACTTTGTAACGCTGTATCCAGTTAGCTTGGCGCACTCACACCTCTACCCCGGGCACAACGCTACGAGTACAACTGTGCAGCTCCGTCCTCTTTGGTACGACCACCGTACCCCGGTGTCGTAATCCAAAGTACTCCACACAGCTGTAAATTCCTCTTTCTCCTTTTTATTTCAGTTTCACAACGAGCCACTAATTTGCCCCCTAAAAACCACTATCCGCGAACCCCAGCCACTATCTGCTTTGATCGAGGAGGGCACGAAGTGCTCCTCGCGACTCAAATCATCAGATCGCGCAGCCACTAACTTAAACAGACAGTACTCACGGATGATGCCTTTGACCCCTAGCTTCCTTGCGGTCTCCTGTACCTGATGTCGGCGTCGGCCCCGGTCCTTCACCACCCTCAAGCCACCGAACGCACCAGCCAGCCAAAACCCAAGGACAGATTTCCCGGTCAACAGGACACTCGGGAGAGCTATCCAACAACCCAAAACTCGAAATTTGCGATGATCTCACGTTGGTCAAGGAAACTTTCCGTACCAACGCGACGTAGCAAAACTAATCGAATACTAAATCGCCCCGCTTCCTTTCTCTAGCTCAAAATCTCGGGAAGAATCCCTACCAGCCCTTTGATCGATCGACTACCATCGATTAACGATTTCGAGTTGGCTAATTAATCAACAGCGCCCTCTTTTATTAAATTAAACATCCCTTATTCCTTACCCACATAATATTTTGACTGACAAGTTGTGCCAGCGCCTCCACTGGTCTGGTCCGTATGTTTCAGACCGTTCCACTCCTTCAAAAGTGGAGGCGCCATCACGAACCATTTACCCGCCACCAACCAATAAGCCACACCTCTCATGCCTAAGTCACGTCAGCGCCGCTCACCAAGCGCGCGCGCACTACCCATGGCCTGAGAGGCAATATCCGATCACGCCAAGCACACACACAGGCTCGCACATATGCAACTTAGGGATTTACCACAGCCAGGCCGCTGTGTGCGCGCTTGACGCTGCGACTTCGTCGCAATCCTCTCCCCTAAACAACAAGTACTCTCTCTTATTTAAATCTCCTCAGCCACTATCCAACAAAAATAATAAAAAAAATACTTCAGCCACTACTGGTCTGCGGATTCATAAAAAAAACAAAAAACAAAAACGACTACTATCTCTCCCCAAGATTCCCTTATGGTCTCTTGGGAGCACTATCCTCAACATCTGATTGCGCAAATCGAATGGAAGGCCTCTAGTCGCCCGAAGGAGATAAAGAAGCTTCCATCGTTGTGCCGCGGTTTGGGCAGTTACCTGGGGTTCAGAATCAAACTGACGAGATACCCGACGACTATAAACTTCAGAACGTCTCTGCCTCCCGTAACGCCTCCACAAATACTCCCAGTGTGCGTCGCTACAACGCGGACAGCTGGAGAAATCGGTGCCGCATCGCCCACAGTTGTAACAGAACATGGCTGTCACAGGTGCTTGACACAACATACGACCATGACCCGGCGCCCAGCAGTTGAGGCACACCCCAGGCAGTACTGGTGGGTCTACCGATAGATCCGTATCAATGGCCTTCAGTCCTTCAAACATCACACCGCGCAGGCGAATTTGAGGCCCCGGACGGGCTAAGCTTAAGTCCCGCTCCTCCGTTTCTTCCCTCGGTGGAGGATTTGGAGGCAATACCTCCCGCCATTCACGAGACAGCGGCGGTACTTCCCCAGGAACTTCCCCTTGACTCAAAATTCTCTCGTTATTGTGTTGGTCCCACTTGAAATTTTCCGGGATCTCGTCTACCCGCTCATTCCGTCGACCCCATTGGTGACGCAATCGATGCGGTCGTACTCGCCAGCGTGACACTCGACCCACACTTCCTCCCCGAGACCGAGGAACCAATGGCAATGTTTCAAAGACTGAGCTAAACATAGGTCGCCCCTCAGGCCTTGGCAGCAACTGCTCGGCAATCTCTGGGTCGATAGGCGTTGTTGACCGTCTAATCGGGGAGCCGGCTTCTGACGATTCTTCCTGCCATTCGATCCCCAAACTAGCTTCGGCCCAATCGAAGCCACGCTCACCAGCCCGTTTTCGGGCTCTACGACGGGAGCCACGACTCGGGCCCGGAGTGGGGTCAATGGTGAATGCAGGTCGGGATTCGTCTCCCGGATTGGCTTCCTAATCATTACTCCAATTTCCCTCATTGATTGGCAACCCCAGATGCCTAGTGGGGCCCAGAGGTAACGACCGGCCTTCTTTCAAAGAACTTAATTTGGCCCCAGAAGAAGCTACTTCAATTAATGGAGGACTTTCCGTCGAAATCTCATTCAGTTGAACCTGAACAAGGCATGCCACCTCAGATACGTCCCAAGGAGTCAAAGGCAGACTCGGGTCTGGGTTATCCTCTTCCAGCCCGTGAACAGCCATCGGGATTGGACCCTGCCAACCCTGAACTGTTTCCTCGCTCACTTGGATCAGCAAAGGATCCTCGTCCATCGGCTCTATCCAGGGATCGCTTGAGTGAAGCATAATATCCCTCAACCTTGGTTCAGGGGGTTGCTCTAACTCAGACAGCCAAATTTCGTAATGTTCCAGATAGTCTGGAGTCAAACCAGGTGATGACAATTCTGGTTCCATACCCCTGAAAGAAACATGAATACAACCCATTAACTTTGTCACTACGCCTGTACCCATTAACGAGAAGTGGCTGCCAGTCTTGGGGGGACATATCTTTTAAGCTCTGACACGTGAACCTTAGCATTTTTAGCACTCGTTCCCATATCAAGTACGTAAACGACGGGAGACTTAACTGCAACTATCGTAAACGGCCCCTCATACCGTGGTGCTAGTTTAGCTGAGAACTGATTGGCGGCACTAGACAAGGGGTGAGTTCTACGCATAACTTGATCTCCCACAGAAAATGTTACAGACTTTCTACCCCTGTTGTAATACCTCATCTGTTTGTCATGAGCTTCGTCAATAAATTTAACCACTAAGTCACGCAACGCGTCTAATCTTTTAAGCCGATCCAGCCACTCTTCTGGAGCCACCTTTATTATCGGCACTTTCCCTTCTACCTCTCGTCTCAAGCTTTTAACTGGCCGAGGTTGCCTACCAAAATTAAGAAAAACTGGCGAGACCTTAGTGGACGTCTGTACAGCCGTGTTTACAGCATGACGGAACTCATGTAGATGCAAGTCCCAAGAGCGATGATCAGCCTCTACGAACATAGCGATCATTGTCTTTAAAGTCCTATTAACCCTCTCCACGGGATTTGCCTGAGGATGATAGGGCGGTGTAGTTACGTAGGTTACCCCATACTCAAATAATACCTCCTCTAGCCACTTATTACAGAACTCCTTCCCATTATCGGTCAAGAAATATTCCGGCGTTTCCCAACGAAACAGTACCAGTTCCTGAAACGCAGCAGCAATACTCTTTCCGTTAGCCTTACACAGTGGCTTCAGTTCTATGCAACGGGTGAACAGATCCTGAAAAACCACAATATATTTGTACCGGCTCTTACTGGGAGGTAGCTCCATCATATCAGCAGCCACTACCGTCCAAGGGCGTTCCACTATTCTCGAGCCCATCAAGCACTGCGGTCCAGTCTGCGAAATTTTATACTTCTAACAAACTGGTCACAGCTGAACGAACGTGTAAACGTCATTCCACATGCCAGGCCAAAAATATTCTTTAGCCACTCTGTCATACGTTTTTTCTACCCCGAAATGTCCTGTGCTGGTGAGGTTATGGGCATCAGTCAAAACCTTTTCTCGCTTCTCGAGGGTATCACCAACCTCCAACTATCATACCTATACGTTATCGGATCCAGTAACTTATCGGCCTTGAACTTGTACAGCAAACCGTTTTCAGCCCGCTAAGTCGTGTACTTATGAGGGTCCAATTGGACTTCTGCCAATTTTTTAACGTATCAAGGATCAATGATCTCTTCAAAGACCATGATCTCTTCGGCCCCCTCGTACATACGTGACAAGGCATCAGGGACATGATGAGAAGCGCCTTTGCGGTGCATAATCTCAAAATCCCATTGCTGAAGCTTGAGAGCCCAACGAGCCAATCGGCCCGCTGGTTCCTTCAAAGCCATAAGCCACTTCAAAGCACTGTGATCCGTTATCACTGTAAAATGGTATCCCTCGAGATACGGACAGAATTTATCGATTGCCCACACCATTGCCAAACACTCTTTTTCGATGGTCGAATAATTTTTCTCCGCTGGATTTAACGTTCGACTCACGAAAACAATAGGGCGTTCACCATCCTCATGTTCTTGAGTGAGAACAGCACCTATAGCCAAGCCACTGGCATTGCACTAGACCGTAAAAAGCTTTGAAAAGTCAGGTCGATCCAGAACAGGAGCCTTAATTAAAGAATTTTTTAACTCGTTAAAGGCCTGCTGCTGCTCCTCCTTCCATTCCCACGCCTGTCCTTTCCGTAATAATTTAAGCAACGGAACTTTTAATTCTGAATCATTTGGAATAAATCGCGCATACCACCCCATCATTCCCAGGAATTTCCGCAACTGTTTAACAGTAGTTGGTGCCAGATATTCTAGGATGGGAGCCACTTTTTCCGGACAAGGACGCAAGCCATGCCGATCTAGCATGAATCCAAGGTAGCGTAGCTGTGAGCAGCAAAACTCGCTTTTTTCGGGATTCACCGTCAGACCAGCCTCAATCAAAATACGCAACACTGATTCCACGTACATTACATGCTCTTCAAAAACCTTATCCACTATGATTAAATCGTCCAAGTACCCGAAGACATTTGGTTCAAATTCTGGGCCAAATAACTCATCGATCAAACGTTGAAAAGTCATTGGGACGTTCATCAAACCAAATGGCATTCTTTTGAACTGCCACAACCCCTTCCCAGCCACTGAAAAAGCTGTATAACGCTTGCTATTTTCTTCTATTGCTATCTGATAATACGCCTGCTTAAGATCAATTTTTGTCAAAAATCTAGCTTTGCGTAATTTATCAAGTATAGCATCCATATTCGGGAGCTGGTAAGCATCGCGTCGCGTTTGCTTATTCAAATCCCGATAATCGATACAAAATCTGTAAGAGCCATCAGATTTTCGTATCATCACTGGGGCACTTGAATAATCGCTTTGAGAGCGCTCAATTATCCCTTCCTCAGCCAACTTATCTAATTCGGCAATCGCAATTTCTCGCATTTTAGGTGACATGCGACGCGGCCTGTGACGAATTGGAGAGGAACCAGGTTCCACAACAATTTTGTGTACGATCCTATTCGTCAATCCAATTCGGCCAGCATCTTTCGACAGAAATTTAGTCACTACCTGATCAACTCTCTCTCTCTCAGAGGCACTAACCTCAGTTATTCCAGCGCATTCAGCCATTAGTAAGACTGACATCCATGGTTCGAACCCAAACTTATACCATGGACCGTCAAAAGATTTCCAGTATTTTTTTCCTAAGCTTACCGTGACATCCCATTTCTCGCCGAAGTCAATGCCTAATACTATATCGTGCCCTATGTTATCTACCACTCGTAACGGTAAAGTCTCTACATGACCGTCTAATTCTATTGACACGTCCAAGACACCCAGCGGTTCACTGGTATGGAACAAGCCTTTTAACAGCGTATCAGCCGGTCTTAGACGGTCTTTGAACTGTTCAGCCACTGCCGATCCTGCCAATGAGATTTCAGCTCCAGAGTTAATCATCGCGTCATATTCTTTGCCTCCCAAAGAGATACGAGCAAACGGACGTCTGGGCATGCGATCTGCACTAGCCACTTCTCTACTATCAGTCGTATTTACTACGGCTTTTCCCCCTTCCTGAGATGGAAATACGGGAGAAACCGATATTTCCTTATCTTCACTATTTACCAGCCATAAAGAGGAATCCTCAAAGCCAGTCAAGCCAGAATCAGCTCCTTCTTTATCTAAATTCTCACAGCCACTATCCTGACACTTATCGTCCCTTGGCGTATGAGAACCTAATACCCAGCTCTTTTTCGGTGCAACTTGTTCATGCCACTCCTCATAGTCACTATCAAAACCTAATGCTACGAGAGATGGGTTTTTCGGTAAGTTAGACGTGGGTGTCGAGTTCTTCTGAACAAAATCTGTCCATGATGCTGACGGACTTTTCGGTTCAGGCTGTTCGACTACCACGTCTTTACTTATTTTATGGGACCCTACTAATTTTGGTGAGAGAACAGGGGTCCCCGTTGTTCTCCCGCCCACGCATTTCCCAACAATTTACGCCTACCTGCACAATCAGGACAGTTCGTAAATATTACTCCCGATGCCCCGCATACTTGACATGATAATTGTAAGTACGAAGTATTTAATGGGCAGTCTTTTGTTCTGTGTCCTGGAGCCTTGCAGTGGAAACAAAAGTTGCTAGGACACTGTGCTCTTTAATGGCCGGGCTCCTTGCACAAATAACACAAGCCATCGTTTTGAATAGATTTATAGCCACTTTGTTCCTTTCCCTGAGGAGCGGGATTCTGTGGTTCAGGATTAAGCTTATTTCCCAAAGGAATCACTGTTGCCTGGACAGAATCCCCAGTCTTAGTTTTTCCTTGCTGGTTTTTAATTTTAGAGCCACTTTGCTGGTTCTCCTCAGCTACAGCCACTTTTGCCGATTTAATTGGCTGTCTAGTATACGCAGCAGTCGGAATCCTCGACTTCTCGACCGGTGGAGAGGGAACGTATCTCGTGTCTAAATCTAATTCTTTCTCATGACGTCTCCCATATTTCTCTATGTCCCCTAACGTTCTCAGTCTTTTTCGCGCCATACTTTTTCTAAAAGATGGTAAGAGATTGCGTAGAGCTAACTCTACTTGCGTTTCCAAGGAAGGATGATCAGAAAATCTACTGATAATATATTTAAAGCAGGATAGATATCTAGAAATATTCTCCTCCTTTGCTTGAGTGTGCAAACGCAATTTCTCCATCAAATCTTCCCTATCAAATTCCCCGATAAACTGGAATTTAAACGCCTGTTTGAATTTAGTGATTCATTCCTATTGGTCCGGTCCCAACGACTAGCATTTTGTGTTAGGATCGCCGGTAACGATGCCAGCAGATCCCTAGTAGCCACTCCCATGCAATTTTTAAAATCCACGAGGCTATCTAAAAATTCTTCCGAGTTTTCTTTTTCATTGCCTGCGAATCTTAAATTTCAGCCTTGTAAATTCTTAACTGTTTTATTCGTGTTATTATTTTGACCTCGACGGCCTTCAACACGGTCAACAATATTATCATGGCTATCTTCAGTAGAGCTACTATCGGTGCTACTGCCAGAGATACTATCCACAGGGTCATGATTTATCGTATCAGGACTCAATAAAGGCTTAGTTGGATTGTTTGTTTTGAATTGACTTTCTTTTATTACAATGTGACTTTGATTTTTTCTCTATGCCTTTACTGGTCGTTTGTAACGATTGTTGTATTGAATTTGACACTGTTGCCAAATTGCCACTAACAGTCTGTATTTTTATTTCGCGACTACTAGTCGAACTTACACTGTCACTGCCTGACAACAACCTAATCCGATTTCTACGCTTTTTCTTTTTCCCTATAACTTCCTTTAATTTATTGCTAAAGTCCCTTTCCGAAATAATTTCGTCTTCATCCCCATCCCTTGCCTCTGAAACATCCTCTGGTATCAAAATGTCCCCCAAAGGGACAAGCCTACCAAAAGCCTTGGGACTATGTCCTAACACAGCTATTTCCTTTACCTGCTTAGCTACTAGAGATTTCAAAAAATTTTCCTTGTGCCCTAGCACTTCCTTAATTTTTCTACCTACTCTGTTCAATTTCTTTTCTTTTTCAATCTCACTATTAGCCATGTTTGTTTCCGAGTCACCACTCATAGATGATTCTACAGCGGCCACTTCAAATAGTGCACCCTGCTGCTTCTCATCTAAGCTAACTTTTGATTCTAAATCTATTTCCGGAAGCCAGGGTATAGGGAAATTTCTAATCCCTTGAGCAATTAGGCAAAAACGCAAAAACCTGCTTTGCAGATCTTGTACGCTGCCTACCACACTCAGACGCGCTTTCCCTAAAGCAGCCACTACGGATCTGTTATCCGCTTGCCGAATTCCTCGCAAACAATAGTCGGACTTCCCTCCGATTATTGAGAATTTGTACATCATCATGATATTTATTAAGGATTTTTTTCGGAATCATGATAATGTATATAAAAAAAATTATTATAACACTACCGGTAACAACTAGCAGCCACTTCAATAGTTTATAACTTATTATATTCTACTCATTCAATGTTACTTAGTGTGTGCAAGGTGTAATAGTTTGTAAGAGAAACAAAAAGAAAGACGAAAGAAAACAAATAAATTTCTTTCTTAATAGCTAAACTTCACCTCTCACGCAGCAAAACTTTTTCACTTACGTAGTTAAACTTCACCTCTCACGGAACTTTAACACCTGAAATTTTTGTCGAGCACCATTTGTAACGCTGTACCCGGTTAGCTTGGCGCACTGGAGTAAAACTGTGCAGCTCCGGCCTCTTTGGTACGACCACCGTACCCCGGTGTCGTAACCCAAAGTACCCCGCACAGCTGTAAATTTCTCTTTCTCCTTTTTATTTTAGTTTCACAAGGAGCCACTAATTTGTCCCCTAAAAGCCACTATCCGCGAGCCCCAGCCACTATCTGCTTTGATCGAGGAGGGCATGAAGTGCACCTCGCGACTCAAATCACCAGATCGCGCAGCCACTAACTTAAACAGACAGTACTCACGGATGATGCCTTTGACCCCTAGCTTCCTTGCGGTCTCCTGTACCTGATGTCGGCGTCGGCCCCGGTCCTTCACCACCCTCAAGCCACCGAACGCACCAGCCAGCCAAAACCCAAGGACAGATTTCCCGGTCAACAGAACACTCGGGAGAGCTATCCAACAACCCAAAACTCGAAATTTGCGATGATCTCACGTTAGTCAAAGAGACTCGCCCCGCTTCCTTTCTCTAGCTCAAAACCTCGGGAAGAATCCCTACCAGCCCTTTGATCGATCGACTACCGTCGATTGACGATTTTGGATTGGCTAATTAATCAACAGCACCCTCTTTTATTAAATTAAACATCCCTTATTCCTTACCCACATAATATTTTGACCGGCAAGTCGTGCCGGCACCTCCACCGGTATGGTCCGTATGTTTCAGACCGTTCAACTTCTTCAAAAGTGGAGGCGCCGTCACGAACCATTTACCCGCCACCAACCAATAAGCCACACCTCTCATGCCTAAGTCACGTCAGCGCCGCTCACCAAGCGCGCGCGCACTACCCATGGCCTGAGAGGCAATATCCGATCACGCCGAGCACACACACAGGCTTGCACATATGCAACTTAGGGATTTACCACAGCCAGGTCGCTGTGTGCGCGCTCGACGCTGCGACGAAGTCGCAGCTTAAGTAATCTAGAAAATAATTAAAAAATCTTTTGTTATTATTTATGCACAATTAGTTTATTTATTTATTTAAAGTTGGATACAATAGGCACACCCGATAATGAAATCGCAAGACTCATTCCTTTTTTTAGCCAGAAATGAGAGGAAAAGCTCATGCCATTTTCATGCGGCAAGGTTGTTGATGGTGAAGTTATTATGTTTATTATTTTGTCATTGATCTTTATAAAAAGCTAGATATTTTATGTATTGCTTCAAATAATAATTATTTTGTAAAAAAGTAATGAATCAGTACTTGAATATTCCATTTATCCATGCTGTTTTTTTTCAATCCACTACATATAGTTGTGCCGATAGAATTATATGTTCGATTTTCCATTTGAAATATTTCTCAACCCACTTAGAGACTCTTTTTCTCAAAAATTGTATCTCTGGTATCTCTGAAACTTGAGTATGATGAAGACAATATAACAATAACCTTTACAATTTTTTTGCTAGAAATTATTGATTAGGTCTTTGTAAAAAATATGTCATGATTACAGCATCCATATGCGTTAATTTTATACGCTTATTAATTAACGCCGACAGCACCACTCTAGGGTGTAAGCTGTTGTCTTTTTTTTTCAAATATACATTTTATACTAAAATATTATTCATGAAATATAACACTGCAAATAATTTTTTTTCATGGCGAAAACGTAACTTGATAGTTTGTTTGGTTATAATTATATGATTTATCGTTTGACAACAACACTTTTGCGCATTTTGACAGAACTCAGTTAAAAATTTATAGCTATAATTATACCTATAAATTATAGCTATAATTACAGCTATAACTACCTATAAAACAGCTATAATAATGTATAAAATTCGTACATAACCTATGTGCTATGTTTGTTTTTAACAGAGCCTGTGGTGCTGTGATTCTTATTGATGGAACCTACAGCGCTGTAATTGTTTTCGACAGTGCCCATGGTGATATGATTTTTTTTATGGAACCTACAGCGCTGTAATTGTTTTTGACGGAACCAATGTCGGTGTGATTCTTTTCAACACTTCTCATAGGGCTGTGATTCTTTTCGATGGAATTTGTAGTGCTATGATTCTTTTCGATTGACCAGCGTCGTGGAATTTTTTTCTACCGAGCTCATTGTGCTGTAATAGTCTTCCATTGAAGCGTCGGGCTAAGAGAGCGCGCAATGGTTCGGTCGGCTAGGTCGTGGATTGGCACACGGGAGACTGTGGTTCAGTTCCCGGCGAGTGCGACTTTTCGGGCAAGTACCTTTGTGATTTTTCTCATGTGCTTTTTCACCACGCAATGCTGCTCGAGGAGGGTTTAGACGACCTTCTCGCAGCAAAAATTGCCTAATTTCCCCCTACCCCCCTTCCAGTAATGGGAGGCCTCCCATCCCTTTCCTTGTCCCTTTCCCAAGTGCTAAGTGCCCATAGTAGTGCCCTTAATAAAGTAGCCGGACGTAGAGCACTATAATTAAAAAAAAAAAAAAAAAACACCTAGCTAAGGAAAAACACACAACATACAGAGGAAACAAGATTACATTTATGTGTATTCAACCATTTCATAGGTTTTTAAAATTAAAAAAGATACTTAACGTTTAAAGCATTTATATTCATCAGTTTATTAATATTTCTGTTACTTTAATGTTTCTTTACAGTTATGTATTTATTTCACCAGTATACTGTAATTACCTTAAAATATATGTGCAAACTATAATAACACAGTAATCATAGTAAATTGAAATTGCTTTCACAGTCTTGTACGTAACTCAAGTGTGGTTTAAAAATAGTAAGTAAGTATTTTGAACAAGGCTCCCAGATTTTCGGGAGTTCGTCGCATGCGCAGTGCGCAATCACCTTCTCTCCATTGAGCAAGCTGGAGCGGGAGAGCCCCCCTATCCAGACCTTTAACCTAAGCCCCGCCCACTTCTCACAACCTAAATATGACATCTTGTCATATAAGAGTACAATCGACGATAGCCGCGCCGACTAAGTCTTTTACCTCAGCCAAACTTGCCAGCTTTCGAATCTCAATGATAATTTTTTTTTTCCATCTGCACAATTTTTTTACGTTAGTTTTTTGTATTAAAAAAATATTTTGTTGGTTTGTTGCCTTTTGTACGCTTGGTACATGCGACGAGTCGTCACTATAGACAATTTCAACAAAGCAAAATAATAAATTTTTTTTTTTATTAAAAAAATGCTTGTAGTTATACATCAAGTGTCATGACACGTTTATGTAATTATGTAAGCTCATGTATAACGTTTCAA
>NW_019379801.1:440690-463143 GCF_000648655.2 Copidosoma floridanum | reverse complement strand
ATATATATATACCCATGTATACAGATATCCGGACGGTATCTCACTACTTACTGACTCCGCACAATGTAAATGTGGCAACGCCACATGTTCATACAGCCACGCCATAGCATTTCAACGCCTTATAGAGGTGAGGTACAACGCCCTATTACTAGGTCTGATTTTCCGAAACTACTTACGTATTTTTTAAATATTAACTTGTAATTAGGATGCCTAAGGGTTATATAACACCCATTAAATGTCTTAAAACAGCTCTTAAATAATAGTTATCGTACATTCTAAAACATGTCAACTTATCAGAGTAGTTGGACAATCATTCTCGACTGTCGTAGTAGTTAGGCAGCCTTGAAAAACAAAAGTTGGACAATGCTGCAATACTTGGACAAGTTGGAAAGCAGTACTAATAAATTACTAACTTAAAAGATTTTACAGTTGAATAAATCATGATAAGGCGCAAGTACTTATTAAAACTTAAGTATATATTTAAATAAATACCTTATGATGAAAAAAGATTAACGAAGGTGATAAATAATAACAATTTATTACTTGAAATTCGTAAATAAAATACCTAATCTTGTTTACAAAAAACATTTATTAAATACAAGTTAAATCCTTCAGGGTGCACTTTGATTTTCAACATTTTTAATTGTGTGGAATCACACTTCTTTTTGATTAGAATTTTTTTTTGCAGGAACTGCATATCTTTTAAATTGCAAGCGAATTATCCAACTCAATTAAGTTCTCACCTCGGTTTTCACTCAGTTTTTTTAATTGTTTTATCAGTGAGATAGTGTAAGACCAATTTTACTGATTTTTTTAGTTTAGTTATTTAAGATTTATTTTTAATAAGATCACAGTCTTTCTTACTTCTCTTTTTTGTTTTTGTTGTATGACCTCCACTTTTGTTCTTTTTTATTCTTTTATTCTTTTTTAAAACATTTTTCCTCTTCTCAAAACCCATACTTTATGTGTATTTACGGTGAATTGGAGGTTAACTTTTCAAAATTTTGAAAAAACAATTTTCTTAAGTACTGCACTTTTTATATACTTTTGTTTAAAAAATTCGCGTAAGAGATTAACTACGTTAAAAGGTGAACAACTTTGATTGTATGTCCATGTACTGGATACGATGTTTTTATGCCTATGACCTGAAGTTGGACAAGAGCTCCACGTTTGTCCAATTACTATGAAATCGTGAGGTGTACTTGGAGAGCTAATTTTAAAATATAAAAATTTTTTTTGTACACGATTACATTAGAAATATTCTTAATTATTGTAGAAGTTGTAAAATAATACCACACAGCATGCATACAAATGCATTGGATTAATTTTAACGAGCATTACCTATTATCAAAATCTTAGAAAACGGAGAAAAATTATCGCTTTCTTATGGCGCCTAAAGTGAAATTTATAATCATTATAATCATTCGCTTGTATTAAATTTTGCTAAAATTCATTGAAAAATTCAAGTATATCATTAATAATAATCATAGCACTTCTAATCTATTACGTTTTTAAAATATCTCTTGTTTATTTGCTACAATGACTGATTTTTCACTGTCTAAGTATCGGTCTGAATTGTAGTATTTTCCAAGTATTGGGCATTTTACCTTAGTTTGGAACGTATTTTTAATCGCCTCCTATTTAAAAGCTATTTTCCCTAAAAAAAATAATTCAAACGGGGTTCGCTTAAAAAAAATCGCTCTACAAGCTGTTCTCGGGAAATGCCACCGTTACATATCAGCTTGAAGGAGTTACGTGAAAAGACAATCAGCCCTATAAACAACAGATAGACAAAGCTGAAGTTAATAAAAACATACAATGATAATGTCAATTTATCTATGATTTGAAAATTCTGTTCCACGCTATATTTTTTACTTCAGCGTCATTTTCATTTGTATTTCGCATGAAAATACCATCTTTAGTTGTGCATCTTGATAAGGTAACATATAATTGACTATGTGGAAAAAACGGTTTTTAAAAATATAGTCCTACCATATCAAAAGTTCAATCTTGTTATTTACTTATAGTCATTGCAAAGTCTTCAGCTAAAAGAACTCGCTTTCTGTATAAAACGAATGAAAATAAGTGTGTATATTCAGAATTAAAAGTAATTTTTAGAATAAACACTATTTGTCCAATTTTCTTACTAAACATGATTTCTGCCTTAATATAGAGTTTTATTAATGTCTTTATTTTTAACCTTGCACCAATACATAAGCCATCTGATGTACCCACATTTTGTAGTAACATAACGACCGCTCTAATTTTTAAATAAAGTTCATCAGGTAGTGCACCTTTACCAATATTATTTAGTATTTTCATCAGAAAATCGAACAGATAATATATCGTTGGAATCGTCAACTCTTTTGAATGACGCTATATCCGTACTGTAAAATGTCTTTATTTCACCTTTAATCTTATTTTAAACCTTATTATTTAAAGAATATCAATAAGCAATACTCGCACCCTTATTCTCTATCTACGTTTTTCTTGCCACCCCCCCCCCTTAGACCTACTTCGCCACCACTAAATTTATTCTTCCACCTGCTCGCTGCTCGCCTCCATCCTTATTCTGTTTCCACGCTTTTCTTAAACGATTAAAACATTTTTTTTGTATAAAGGGCAGTTTTTTTCTAAAATTCCTGTTTTTGTACACATAAAATATTTTTAGGTGTAGGTAAATTGAATGATTTAAAAAATTTTTCCTCCATTGCAAAAAGGATCCCACAGCAACTCAATGGATTTTTGGTTCACAGTAAAATGGGCTAAAATTAATAGGTTCCTTATTATAATTTTGTATAAAAATAGGTTCGTAGTTAATATTTATAATTTTACATGGTTCTTACTTTCCGAAAATATTTTTAACAGAAATATTTAAATTGAATATGATACCCATTTTACAGAAAATTTAATTTACGATCAAAAAAATTATGCGTTTTTGCACATAATCCAAAGGACCCTGCAGCATTTCAATGGACTTTTGGTTCCCAGTGAAATTGGCTGAAATTAATATATAATGTAGATTATGATAATCTAAACAAAAGTTTCCACAGGCACTAGTACCAAAAATGGACAGTTTTTACGTAAATAATTATTTAAGTCGCTTATTCTGCAAAGTTTCGTTTGACAGACGACGCAATACATTCAATGGATGTAGCTCGTTAAATGTGTAGAGACATGATCGGAAAGAGTTATGTCAAGTGGATCTACCATTCTTGACTATCAATAAGCACAATACAAAATTATTCCAGCTCAATCAATAAGAGAAAAGCTCATTTGCATTATTGTCTTATATGAAAAATCAATAACCTCTAACAGAAGCAAGCTCTTATCGTATAGTGAACCGATAAAAAAAGTGGTTTCATTATTATTCATTACGAATGCTAGCCAAAATTTCTCAACCAGGTTCATTATTATAAGTTGTTACAAATGTGCTTATATACATAGATAAGCTGACCCTATAATAGAACATCTTATTATTACAGGTAAAGTCTATTTTGTAAGTTATCATAATTGGATCAATAGTTTACTGATAATGGATAGATTCTTCATTTCATAAAATATTTATTTTATTTGCACTATTGCTTACAGATACAGCTTAGATCTCGACTCCACTATCACTTCCTCGTTGGGTTTCCAAAACCAACTACTTGTAGATCCTACGTAATCCTGAACCTCTCCTTGTGGCAAGAATTACTTATTCCCAGACACGAGAGCAACTTTTCTTTTAAAAAATAATAAAAACATGTTAATATAAGAAATTATAAGGACATTGTTAAGGTTCGTTAGTGTCTAATTTAAAGTGATGTAATAAAAAATCATATCATGAAAATTTATGTTGAATCCTGAAACCCATGAAACTATTCTAATTCATATACGTTGTAAATAATTCAATTTTATTTTTTTAACTGTTGTAAGAGATATTGTGTAAGCATATTAATTGTTGCATAAAGCAGCTCAATTAGGTTACGCCTAATATTAGCTATATTTGGCCTGAAAGTCAAAGGGAAAATACCTTATTTGCCAGACATTAGGTCAAACACTCGACCAGACTTTAAGTCAGACATTTAGCTAGACACGTACCATTAATTTGTCACTTTTATATTATAATTTATCAAACCAAGGTTATGTAGTGCTGTGGGGACCTTCCGTCCCTTGCTCCGACACAGTCGGCATATATATATATATATCTATATCTACATGCGCGCTCGCCCTACGTGGCGACTAGCGTCTATGTGCGCGCTTACCCATGAGCCTACCCTGCCCTCCGTACGGCGGTAGTAAGTCCTGGGCTGTTGTACCTAACGCGTCTCACATGTAATAAAGTATATACATAACAGTTACCTGCAGCAGTTAACCTTCTTTACCCGAGCACACTAAGAGCCATAGGCTCGTTACCCCATAATTGGTGACCCCGTCTTTGCGAGTAAATACTCGTTTCACGCGTTATCGCGATTGTGAGTGCAGTGGCCGTTCGCGTTTGCGACGTCGATATTTCAACGTACACACGTGGCAACAAGTCGAGTCGACACCATGACTGGCTTACAGCACACCCCGCCCAAGGACTCCAGCAGCAACGCTCCAACAGACGCATGCAGCAACGAGGTCGCCCCCATAGGCTTCAATGCCTTGACCTCGCTCGACAATGCAGTGGTTTTATCCGCTAACGCTGCAAGCACGCTCAGCAACCAACAATAACAGCTACAGCATCAGCAGTCACTACAGCAGCAGCAACAGCAACAACAGCTGCAGCGACAGTTGAAGCAGCAACAACAGCTGCAGCGTCAGTGGGAGCAGCAGCAACAGCTACAACGCAGTTTAGATGCCCTCTCCAACAACCCAGGCACCTTTGGCAAACAAGGTCAGTCGTTCACGAACCCCGGGGCCTCCCTTGGGCACTCGACATTTCTCAAAACGCCCAGAGATGAGGACGCCATGTTTGGAGCGTCCTCGCACCACGCAAATTTTGGCGCGATAAGCGGCCTCCTCCCCGCCAACGAAAGTTCGAGAGGCCCGAATTCGGCGGCCGCGCTTTCGTTCGGCACAACTTCCGGAGGCAATTACAACAATCCGGCGACGCAGTGGGACCGGGGGCAGTTTGTGCCAACAGGCTTTCCAATGGGCTCAACACAACACACGACAGCCGCACACAACACTGCTCTCGCCGATCTACACCAGCCGCCTTTCAGGACCACGAAGCCGGAGCTCTGGTTCGCAACGCTGGAGGCAAAGTTTGTTCGCGCGGGAATCCGTGACAAGTTCGTGCGCTTCGAGCACCTAATGAAATACCTGTCAGAGGACCTCATCACCGTGGAGATCGAAAACATCATCAGCACAGCCGCACAGGAATGTCTGTATGGAAGCGTCAAGCACTTTTTGCTTAAGGCTTTTACAGAGAGCAGCGAACAAAAGTTCCGGAGGCTCATCTCAGGCCTGCAGTATGGCGAGGGGCCACTTTCACAGTTACTTGCCCAGATGCAGCGGCTGGTGGGCAACCTCGTCGGTCCGGCTTTCCTCCGCCAAGTTTGGCTCGACCGGCTGCCAATGGATATCCGGGTCGCTCTGGCTGCGTCTGAGGATCAGACCAACGGCAAATTGGCGGCACTCACCGATCGTATCTGGGGGATACAGTCCACCCACCAGGGGCAGATTTTTGCGCTGTCTTCGGCGGTGCCAAGCGACGACACGCTCGATGACCTCAAGAAGAAGCTCGAGGAACTGGCCGCTTGTGTGAGGAAGCAGTCGCAGCAACAACCACGCGGCAGATCCCGCAGCCGCGGCGCCGCCCAATGCTGTAAACGCTCTATATCGTCGTCTTTTCGTGCATAACAACAAAAGCAACTTGTCTTTTCTGCTCGATACGGGCGCGGAAGTATCGCTTATCCCGCGCACTCCAGGGAGCAGCGAGGAGCCCGCCACGATGAAACTTCATGCGGCCAACGGAACCCCCATAGCAACATATGGCTCGAAGCAGCTCACTATCGATATCGGGATGCGGAGCCTTTTCACGTGGCGGTTCGTGGTGGCAGACGCCCCCTACGGCATCCTCGGCGTCGACTTTCTAATGCAGCACGCCATTTCTATCGACCCGTCGTCTTCGTCGCTCACGCACAACGTCACGGGGGACCGCTGCGAGACAGGTACGGACGCCGCGCCGCTGTTCAGCATCGTGCTACCAAACACCGTGGTCAGGCTGCTGGACGCATTTCCGCAGATCACGGGAAAGGCACCCCTGCAGCCGTCCCAGGGCTCAACCACATACCACCACATCGTGACCCCGGGCCCTCCAGTTGCACATCCAGCCAGACGGCTCGCGCCCAACTGACTGAAGGAGGCTCGGCGCATCTTCAACGAGCTGATCGCCCAGGGCGTATGTCGCCCCAGCTGAAGCCCTTGGGCCAGTCCGCTGCGCCTGCGGCCAAAGAAGGACGGTTCCCTTCGCCCATGTGCTGACTACCGACGCCTCAACGCACGGACCGTGCCGGACAAGCACCCGATCTCACGGCTTGAGGATTACTCGGCCAACCTTCACGGAAAAACCATCTTCTCCAAGATCGATCTGCTGAAGGCTTTCAACCAAATTCCAATAGCCGAAGAGGATGTACCTAAAACAGCCATCATAACGCCTTTTGGGCTGTTCGAATTCACGGTCATGATGTTTGGATTCAAGAACGCCACCCAGACGTTCCAGCGTAAAATTAACGACGTCCTACGTGGTCTGAACGCTTTCCCTTACATCGACGACATCCTCATCGCATCTGTGGATTTCGACCAGCACATGGAAGATCTGCAGAAGGTTTTTCAACGTCTCAAGGAGCACGGCCTGTGCGTGAACTTGGAGAAGTGCGTCTTCGCCGTGGAAAAGGTCACATTCCTGGGATATGAGGTTTCTGCCCAGGGTTCAAGACCCCTACCCGATAAAGTGCAAGCCGTACTGGAGTTCGCCCAGCCCACAACGCTTTTCAGCCTGCGGCGTTTCATCGGCATGGTCAACGCCTACTGGCGCTACCTCAAGGACGCCGCAGTCCACCTCGGCCCCCTGCATGCGCTCCTCAAGGGCGCTAAAAAGAAGGACATGCGGCCAGTACAATGGGACGATGCCTCTTCCGCGGCGTTTCAGGCGTGCAGATCGTGCCTGGCAAACGCAGGCATGCTGGCCCACCCCCGCCCTTACGCGCAGCTTCGTATGTCCGCAGATGCCTCCGACACCAAGATGGGGGCCGTACTGGAGCAGCTCAACGAGAGCTGTCAACCTCTGGGTTTCTTCTCGAAGCCATTCTCCGTGACCAAGCAATGCTATTCGGCATATGACCGGGAACTAACCGCTCTTTTCACAGCAGTCAAGCATTTCCGGGGAATGGTGGAGGGATATCCGCTGATCTTGCGCACGGAACATAAACCGCTCACCCACGCCTTTAACCAGAACACGGGGAACGCAGCGCCGCGACAACTACGCTGACTCAACTACATCGCGCAATGCTCGACCAATATCGAGCACGTCGGTGGCACGGAGAACGTCGTGGCAGACACGCTCTCACGCGTCGACGCCTTGCGCATCCCTACCATCATCGACTTTGAGCAACTAGCGGTAGAGCAGGAGACGGACCAGAAGCTCAAACACCTGCTCGTTAGCTAATCAACAGCAATCAGGCTTCGCAAACTCACCCTCGGTTCCTGTGAGAGAGACATCTACTGCGACGTCTCGCAACATGACATTCGCCCGTACGTTCCACCTAAATTCAGAAGGCCCGTTTACGAGGCGATTCACAATCTCTCACACCCATCCGGCCGAGCTTCAGTCAAAATGGTATGACTGCGCTACGTTTGGCCATCGATGTCCAAGGACATCACCCGCTGGGCCCAAGCGTGTGAGCAATGCCAACGTTCGAAAGTCAGCAGGCACGTTCATCTGCAGCCCAAGGCCTTCCTGGACCCTGATCAGCGATTCGATCACGTCCACATCAACCTCGTGGGTCCGCTACCAGTATGCCAGGGTTTCTCATACCTGCTGACCATGGTGGACCGTTTCTCACGCTGGCCGGAGGCCATCCCGCTGACCAATATCACAGCTGCCAACGTGGCGCTGAACTTTTATCGGCACTGGATCGTTTGCTATGGCTGTCCGAAGCGGGTGACAACCGATCGCGGAAGCCAGTTCGAGTCCGAGCTCTTCGCTGCGCTCACACGGTTGCTGGGGGGCCAGCGCATCCGCACTACGGCATATCACCCGGCTGCCAACGGCCTCGTCGAAAGGTCCCACCGTTCTCTAAAGACGGCCTTGCGTTGCCACGAAGCAAAGGACTGGCTGGACAAGCTCCCTACGGTACTGCTAGGTCTTCGATCAGTTTACAAACACGACCTAAAGGCATCCCCTGCCAAGTACCTCAATGGCACAACCTTACGCCTACCAGGCGAGTTTTTTACCGAGGAGGATCCACCAATCGACAGAAACTTCTTCCTGGAGCTGTTCAGAGCTCATATGCGACAATTGAAGCCATCACCGGCATCGCACCACTGTAAACAAAGCTCATTTGTCTACAAGACGCTCTACACTTCATCGCACGTCTACGTGAAGTGCAACGCAAAAAGGAACTCGCTCGACCAAGCTTACAGTGGCCCGCACGAGGTCATTGAATGAATCGACGACCGGGTGTTCAAGGTAAAAGTGAACGCCAGAGTCGTTACGATCAACGTGGAGAACCTCAAGCCGGCCCACTTGCTACGCGAGGAACGACCAGAGGATTCCGTGAAAGCGCCAACTTCAGCAACGCCCCAGCAGCAAAGTGCTGGCGCCTCGACGCCCTTGGACCCTTCGGCAACTTCAACACCGTCAATCACCCAGGTCACACCGGGCATAAAACAACCGGCTGCCACAGCACCACCTTGCCGAACACCTGCAAGCGCCGCGCCATCAACACCGTCAATTTCGCGCATGCCGAACGCATGTGCCAGCGCACGACCCCCACGTGTCGTTCGAGCGGCTCCGGCTCAGCCAGCGGTAGCTGCACCACCCACTCTCACGGTTACACCGGCGCAGCTCAGGACGTACTCACGAACAACCGCGCGACCCCCATGCGCCGTCCTGGCGGCCCCAGCTCGGCCAACAACAACCGCGCTCTCCTCGCCCGCGAGCCCGCCCACTTTGGCCGGACCCAGCTCACGCACGGACGCATGGCCCCCACGTGTGGTCCCAGCGACCTCGGCACAACCAACACACGCTGCGTGTCTACGGAATGCTCCTTCAAGAGCACCCACAGCAGCTGCAAAACCCCAACAACCGACAACTCAAGCGCCCGCGCTACGAGGCGTGCTGAAGCGCACGAAGTTGGTGCCCGCAATCCTCCGACGATCTAAGAAGAAAACGGTAGTGTTCAAAACTCAGCTAGTCAATAAGTAATGTGATATTACTGTATATGTTCGTGCCGTCCACTAGTGCTTCGTTATATTTACACAAATTGCGCCTTAGTCACATTTATTCTTACCATGTTTTATGATATTTATCTCGTTGACATTCTTTAACGAATGAAATGACTGTAAACGCATATTTAGCTGTTTACAGGTTTTTATACATAAATGACACAGCCATCACGTAGGCTCTATTTTACATGCAAAATTATGAACTGACAGCTACACTCCACCAACCGCACATCTTTGTTTTTCTTCGTATTTTTATCGTACGAAATAACGTATTCGCTCAATCGTGCTATACATTTTTTCGCACTGGTGGGGGAGTGTATGTGGGGACCTTCCGTCCCTCACTCCGATACAGTCGGCATTTATATATCTACATGCGTGCTCGCCCTGCGTGGCGACTAACGTCTATATGTGCGCTCACCCATGAGCCCATCCCACCCTCCGTACGGCGGTAGTAAGTCCTGGGCTGTTGTACCTAACGCGTCTCACATGTAATAAAGTATATACATAACAGTTACCTGCTGGAGTTAACCTTCTTTACCCAAGCACACTAAGAGCCATAGGCTCGTGACCCCATAGTGCCAATAACCCACTCAGTCCTGTTTTCAAACAGTGATGAGGGGGATACTACTTTTTGACTAGGTTTTGGGCTCAAAATGTGTGCACGAATTGCAGATTTAAATGTAAGAGTTTTGTTGCGATAAAAGAGACAAACGATAGACAAAATGCCCAAGAATTTTACCTGTACCCACAGCTAGGATACATAAAGTCAGTGTTCGCAGAGTGAGGACCAATGGGTGATATAATTCAAAGGCAGCACTGGATAAAGACAACCTTGAACTCTGGCTTTCATTATTGAAGCAGAAAAAGCGTCAATAAATACACAAAAACGAACTATTTTATTCGCGTTTTGACTATGTACGAGGACCCATATGCACATGTGCATACTTATGTAACCTACTCAGCTTATTCACGTACGAGGTGAAAAATTCGTCTTAAATGTACAATGCACAACTTTCAGTGCATAAGAACTTATTTAAATTAGCAGGGAAAGATTTATTTGGCTACAATAAATAATTGTATCATTATAATGTACAATTTCATTATATTCGTAACCTGAACAGAAAAAAAATGACAAAGTTTTAAGTCTGAAGTCCAGCATCGTGTTCGATAACATATTTTTTACTGTTTAATAAATACAATTATTGTTTAAATAATTCCAACGTTAGATGAAAACAACTTTAAATTCTTACTCTCATACTTAAGGAAGAAATAGCGTCATTTTTTTTATCAAAAAAAATTATTTTATAAGTGTATTTCGACTATGTACAAGAACCTTTACGTACTTGAGGCATCGTCTAAATGACTCACATGGAAATCATCCATATACAATTTTGAATACTTATGTAACTAACTTTGATTAGATAAGCAGTGTTGGCTCATTGGCAGACACGACTGTTACTGATACAACGCCGTTTTAGGTGTCGTGGATTAGATTTCCCGTGAGTGCAGATTTTTCAAAAACTGTTATCACTGAAAAGAGTTTTTATGCAAACCCATATGTTTAGGGGCGTGTTTTACCGTGAAATTTGGCTTTAGAGTAGTTCCAAGATTTTCTTTTTACAACACAGGCTTTGGAGCCTGGATGAGTGCAAAACAGTAATAGGGGCTATACGTAAGGATTAGAGGATCTGATACCTGGCAGGGATCGTCAGCCATCCCGACGAGGAGTGGTTCCTGAAACATGGGGCTTCTCTGAAGAGGCTTATTAGTCTGAATCCGATGCTTTGGCAGAAAGCGCGGGATTAACCGGTGAGAAGTAGACGTCATTAAATAAGGGGTCTTCTCCGAGAAAATGCTACACAGTGGCGAGTGAACTCGATGCACTATTGGTAGAGGGAGTGTCAGCTTAGCTGGCAAGGTGTTTTATCAGCGATACTCACACTATTTCCGTGGTATGATAAGATCCATTAAGAGTTTGGAAATGGGTTCGGCAACACACTCCCTCACATAGGTGGTGAGTGAGTGGGCCTGGTGATGTCAATAGGCCGTCGTGGTAATCTGGTAAAAATGAATAACTAACTCTGATTATTCACGTAACATGTTAAAAGTTCCTTTTACATTTACAACACAACCGTAAGTGCATAAAAACTTATATTAATGACAGGGAAAAATTTTCTCGGTTACGTAAAATAATTGTATCATAATAATGTACAGTTTTACTGTATTCGTAACCTGTTCCTAAAAAAAACAAACGACAAAGTTTAAAATCCGAGGTACAGCATCGTGTTCGATGATATATTTCTTACTATTCAATTAGTCCACATATTTTAAAAATGTATATCTAAGGAGGCAGAAAACTTAAAGTTTTCCACATCTGGCGGGCTTTTCTGAATTTCAAATTCAAAAAGAAATAATTTCTTATCGATTTTTTTGATAGCTAGTATTTTCTATGATAGGGTCTTTAACCGACTTTCATTGATATTTTCGTCAATTTTAGATACGAAAACTAATTTTTTTTATTATTTCTGATTACATGTTACTTTTTCTACAATGTTATTGGTAAGTATTTGTTTTGAATCCGTCACGACCCCCTGTATTAAGGCTGTCGTGGGAAGCGACAACGATAAAAGCCAGGATTCCTATGTACAGTGGCGTCTCTTAAAAAATAGGGTTAGCTTATCTGTTAGTATAAGAATACGTGTGATGACTAATAATAATGAACCTGACTGAAAACTTTGGGCTGGCATTGGTAGGGAATAAATAATGAAACCACTTTTTTTATCGGTTCATTATACGATAAGCGCTTGCTTCTGTTAGAGGTTATTGATTTTTCATTGAAGACAATAATGCAAATGAGCTACTCTACTATTAATTAAACT
This sequence comes from Copidosoma floridanum, assembly GCF_000648655.2. Next base: position 450,847 of record NW_019379801.1, on the reverse strand, counting down.
GGAATAATCTTGTATTGTGCTTATTGATACTCAAGAATGGTAGATCCACTTGACGTAACTCTTTACGATCATGTCTCTATACATTTAACGAGCTACATCCATTGAATGTACTGCGTCGTCTGTCAAACGAACCTTTGCAGAATCGGTGTCTTAGATCATTATTTATTTAAAAACTGTCCNTGGCTCCAAAAAATAACGAAGAAATTGAGAATGCTGTCTGAGAAAAAATATTTTTAATTTAATTTACGAACTATATTATTTTTGAATCAATAATTTTGTGTAACATTATAATAGTGAAACACTTATGGTGGTAACACATTATTGTAGATATATAACTGATTATTTATTTAAAAACTGTCCGTTTTTGGGACTAGTGCCTGTGGAACCTTAAAACAAAATAAAATTTTCTGTAAAATGGGTATTACATTTATTTTAAATATTTTTACCAAAAATATTTTCCGAAAGTAAGAACCATGCAAAAAAATTGTTTCAATTGATAAGGCAACATGGTGGTAGTAGCTTCTTTAAATACATCGCCAATTTAAGTGTAATATTCCATCATATTCATTACTACAGCAGTATCTTTAAATTTTTCATGAACTATCTCATTATATACCCAACGGAAAAAGTTACTGTGAAAAAACGTAGCAAACCGTAACTTTCGGTGATGTAATGTACAGTTTGGTTGGATTTCAGACCACAGTTACAGTTTGTTACATTTTGTTACGTTTGATTGTAGTCAACTACAACCCAGCACATTGTCTTACGATTCGTTACATTTTATTATAATTCTAAAAAGACACTTGAATCTCGTGAAAAAGCAACTGTATTAAACTGTAAGGAAGTGTTGTCATCTGTAATGTTTTATAACAGCCTACAATTTTTTGCAGTTTACTATTTTTTTTTATATTTTATTATCATAGATAACTTTTAGACACATTTACTTACTTTTTCGAATAAAATTTGCCTTAAATGAAAAAAACCTGAGTAACTATTATGAAAAAGTATAAGTGTAACAGCATGTGGTAAATCATATTAAAACGTAAGAAAATGTAAAAAAACGTAACACAACATAATAAAGAGTAAGAAACGTCCGAAATCCATGAGACTATTACAGTTCCTTACATTTTCTTACATTTTCTTGCAGGTTACGGCATATTATTATACATGTTCACTTTTTCTAACATTTTGTTACGTTTTCATATTTCCGCTGGGGATGTTCTTCTAATGACGTTACACCTTTCACTTTATTTATTATTTTTTTAAGCAGAAATATTTATCGTTAAAAAAAAAATATTTTATTATTCAATAGCAGTGGTTAATGCTGTTAATTAATATGATGTTATTTATCTTCTGGGGGTTGGTGCGCAGAGCGCGCAGGGGGTGAACTTCACTTTTATATGTATATACTGATTAGGCTCCAACCTCTACGCCCTCCACGCACCAACCCCCTAACAGAACATAGTGTGAATTGTTTGCAATTTTCAATTTGTTTTAATTTTGACTATTGTCAGCATTATATGTATAAGATTAATCTTTCTATGTGTGACTCAAACAAAAATCTATTACAAAAACAACTTTTAATAATAAATAACAATATTACTGATGTATAATAACACCTTTGCTTAACAACTAACGCTTAATGGAGATAGTATTTGGAATTCACAAGAAAATATTTTTTAGAAGATTTTGATTTTGGTAAAACAAATCGAGCTTTTTTAAAATTAAACAATGTTTGTCAATAAAAAAGTGAAAATTGTAGAAATTGTGCAGTTACCAGAGCCAAATTCAATTCCTACGAGTAATGAAAACTAAAATTGAGGAGAAATGTCTTATTGTAAATAAATATTTGTTTATAGTTATTAACAGTAAAATAACGTTAAAAGATATGTTTTTAAGATGATGTGTAAAGGAAGATCCAAAATTTTTTTGTTGATGGTACAGGAGGTTTAAGTAAAAGATTCTTATGTACAAACAATAATATACAATTTTATTTTTGAGGGAAAAATATATTAATGGCATGTACAGTTATAGCATCTGTATTACTTCTAAAAAGGATGACAAGTCATAAAACATTTTGATCATCATTAGATCTGTAAAATATGAAAAGCTCAGTTTTAGAATTGATTTCGGACGGAAAAAGATTAGGAGAAGTAGATTGATAAGCATTGGATACAGCTTCAATGATTTTTGAAAAAGCTTTGAAAATTGTTGTAAAAACTTAATGTGATTTATGTGACTCGGATAAATGGTGCGTTGATAAAATTGCAGTTTTAGAAGGTTAATTTTGTCAAATTCTTTTAACAATTAAAATTAGTCATAGAAGTTTAGTTACTACACAATTCATGAAATTATCAGTTCTTTAGCCATTGTATTAAACTCTACAATTAAATGTAAACATGCGTTCTGGTAATGAATTATGAATATCTTTTGAAAATAAAAGAAGAGATAATAAAGTCTTTTGAAATACCAAAGAAATGGGAAATCAGTGATATTTGTTCCAATACTTTTAGTATTCTAACGAAGTTGCCAATAAATAGCGTGATTTTAAAATCACATAATAAGTACCCTAATTTTTTTAATAACAGGATATTAGGGCAGGTTTCAGGAAATGCAAATGATTATTATAGTATTGATAGTGCCATCTATAGAGGAGTAAAAGAAATAATGATAGAAACTTTTCTGTAAAAATATTGAATAGGATTAGAGACGTTCTCCCATGTAAGTTTGATTTTAAGGTAGGTGCGATAGTAATATCAATAAGAAATTTAAGTATAGCTGATGGTTTATGAAAAAACATTTTCCCTGACGTTTATTTTATACAGAAAACAATTTTCAATAGTTATGGTATGTTTAATGACAATAAATAAATCACAAGGTCAAAGTTTCAATAAAGTTGGTGTGTACTAAAAAAAACCTTTGTTTTCTTGTGGTCGGTTGTATGTAGCTTTGTCTCGATGTAAGGATCTTAATAACACATTAATTTAAATGGCTCCAAAAAATAACGAAGAAATTGAGAATGCTGTCTGAGAAAAAATATTTTTAATTTAATTTACGAACTATATTATTTTTGAATCAATAATTTTGTGTAACATTATAATAGTGAAACACTTATGGTGGTAACACATTATTGTAGATATATAACTGCTTTTTTGTTAACCTATAAATTGGTTGTATTTTATAAAAAAAATTAGGGATTAAAAAATATTGCATCATAGAACTATTTTATAGTGCACACGCAATTTTCTGAAAATTCAAGAACTTAATGCGCCGTAGCAGTACCTTTTGGGTGGTATAAAAACCTGCTTTGTAAAACAAAATTTATTAGTAAACTGTCATGTTCTTACACATTTATGACTCATTGTATAATAAGATAAGTGGGGGAGTATATAGGGGAGCCAGTGGGGGAGAAAATGTATTCGGTGGGAAACAAGTAGAGAAGTGATTTCAATACTTCTTACTATGTGTATGGGATTAAAATTTCTACGAGTAACTTGTGCAAAAAATTATCACAAAAACTATTTCTAATATTAAATTATAGTATCTATGATATATATCAACACCTCGAATAAAGAAAAGTACAAATGGACGTCCTCGAGGCAGCGCACTCATATTAGTGCGGTCAATCACCATAGTTGGCTACCTACTCAAGACGTGGGTTCCAAACTTTGTAGTTCATGTATAAGTAATACACACATAAAGATGTAAGAGTTTGCAGGTGCAGTCATCTGCTTATAAAACTTAACCTTATATGGTGAGAGTGGTATCATGACACTCCTAGAGGGTCCCTACTCATATCTGTCCGCAACGACCCCTGTGTTATCAACAACTAAACTCAGATACTCCAGGACACGTCAGTAGATGTCCTTTAGTCAGCGTACGCTAATCTACCCACAGCGTCCCGTGCGATACGCAACAACTAAGCTCCAGCACTGGCTGCAATGGTCAAAAGTTTAATGCCAAATAGAACCTCCGGGCAGTATGTCGAACAATGAAGTTTTTTTCAGACACTTTCATAGATATATGTCATCCAGCTAGAACCAGAGGCGTGTTCAGAGGCCCGTTTTTCGAAGACCTCATGTGACCAGAGAGGTGTAAGATTCAAACCAATAACCCAATAACCCCCAAGAATCTGGAAATAATGGCACTAACATAACACTATCTAACTGTTACACGCCGATTCAAATGAAACAAGGCACATTCTGTAGAACTCAAAAAAATATTAAACACGTTTTTTTTTTCCCTCCCCTGATTGCTTTCTAAGTGGTGGGAACTACCCCTAAAGTTTACCCCCAAAAACGGTTTTTTCGTGATAATTCGAGCCCTAATGAATATTTTGACTTAAAAAAAATTGCTAATTATTAGAAAAATATAAATTATCAATCCAGATATTTTTTTTATTATTGGGGTTGCATCCCCTATTTTTAAGGGTTAAAATTTTTAAATTTTGATAATTATAATAAAAAAAATCTAAAAATCACTTTAAAATGATAAAAAAATTTTTATTCCATTTTCTTACAAAAACAAAGTACAGACATTTAAATTTATCTTTCATATTACCCTTCTAACATTGTTAACCACCCCTAAATAAGTTTAGTTTTTTTCCATTACAAAAATAGCATAAAAATTTATCAACATATATTTTCATGCATAATAACCAACAAAATATCGTTGAATTAAATTATGTAATCAATTATCCATCTATCAGTAATTTTGCCATGCATGGCGACTACAAGAGAAAAAATCGCATACGTATACGCAGCTGTAATATACTGATAGTGTAAGTACAGCTAACAGCTTTTGCGGCAGCTGTATGAAACAGAAGTAAACAAATTTAATTAAATTCAAAACGTATAATTGCTTTTCATGAATCATAACTTTTTTCGCAATAACCTACATTTAGCCAAACCCAGAAACAACGACGTGAACGTAGCAGGTTTCTGTTCCCTTTGGGGTGCTTTATATTATCGTGAGTTCCCTTGCCTTTAACGTTTGGGGTGCATTATTATTGTGAGTCCCCTTGCCTCTTACGTTTGGGGTGCTTTATTATTGTGAGTCCCCTTGCCTCTCACTAAACCAAAAACATCATTTTGATTGACACAACTGTAAGTTAAAGTAACTTTCACAGAAATGAGCTATAATTTGTGAATCGGTTGCAAAGAAATGATTCATACAAATATCTTTCGTACACCAAGCACACTTGATTACTGCTAATTCAGAACAGAATTTACATTGCGCATCTGCATTTTGAAAGCAATATTGGATGGGTGTATGGCACTTTTCTGGTTTTTCTTTTATGTAACCACTTTTCCACCATGCATATCTAAATAAATTAACGAATCGTGGCGACGAAAATTTTTTGTGTGTCAGTGACTGCAATCTCAAAATATTATTACGCAAACGTAAATTTATGTCAAAATTATACAATAAAACAATATCTGAAAAACTCTTGATAAAATTTTTCCACGGTCGAAATCCATAGACGTCAAGAGGCTGTATGTTTCCTGTTGTACCAGCAGGTATTGTTTGAATCTTTACAGTTTTTATTTCCTCTATCCGCGTTTTAAAAAACTTTTTCAGTCTGTCCTGACCAAGAGTCTAACAAAAGTAAAGAGTCGTTTCCAGTTACAGGTAAAAAATTTTTTTCAAACCATTGTACAGAAATATTTAAAGTCAATTTTCCAGATTTAGTAGCATGTACACAAATATTTTTGGCTTTATAAATCGTTTTTTGAACTCAGGGTCCAAATTTACCATCAGATTTCTGCAATACTATTAGAAGGGGAGAATAAAGCTTTTCGTCTGCTGAAATAATTGGTTATATTGTATAGCTATGGGTAAATGAATTTAAAGATTGGACAAGGCACTCCACCTTTGATGTACCCTTCACTGACAATGTACAACCAGCATGAGCTTCTAAATTAAATCCCAATTGGTCCGAATTGTATACACTTCTTTCCCGTATTACAATAAAAACTTCGCGTATTTTTTCTACAAATTTATCAGCCTTTTGCAACAATTAACATATTTTGAAATTGTCAATAATTTTTCTGGTCTCGATCCACCTTTCTCAATTTGATCCATACATCTGTATAATGTTTGTCGATTTTTTACTTTTGGGTATGTATGTTGCACGGATTGAAAACTTTTTTTTTTCTTTTGCCTGAGCACCAAAAGTTAACTACTTTTTGCTTGGATTCAAAATCTACAGTATCCATTGGCACTGAACATTTTTCAACTTTCATGCAACCATTAAATTCTTCGTCAATATCTTCGTCAATTGCTACTGCTTTAATCGAAACGTTTTCTTCATTTAAAGCTAAAGTTTCATGTGTTTCAAAGAATAATTTACAATCAGTCGTTGACTTTATCCGATTTTTCAGATTTGAAGCAAATGCTCTCTCTTCATCGCTGACTCTTACAAACTCTTCTGATCTTCTCAGATATGTAAAAATGTGTAGCTGGCATTAACGTCTGGTCACCCACGCAAAAATGGGCTAGTCAATGATTACCAGCAACATTGTGGCAATGCATCTACTCCTGAAAATCGAAATTTTCTTTATATCAGTTTAAAACCTTATTTTGACTGCAGGTTTTCGATTCCTAAACATGCCACCTAGTGGTTAAGAGTATTCCTACTTGTGTAGCACGTTGATCAAAGTAACGTATCGCCAAATGGTTAGTGTTGATTCAACAATCCGTTATGGGTGGGTTTAATTCCCACCTTCTTCAATAATGTTTTTCCATAAATTTCAAAGTTAGCTTTTTTTTTTTATTAGTATTTTACTTTTATTTAATTCAGATCGTATTTTTGTTAAAAACGATAATTTTTTTTATTCTATGCAGAAAAAAATCAAGTTCTTAAAATTGAAAAACTTTTATCATTTTTATACGCTTTTTTTAATACTGCTTTGGTGACATATAAAAAAAATTAATTATAATTTGTTTTATTGAACGTGCATATCATCGTATTTTTTAGGTTGGTTGTAATAAACACATTCAGTTTTAATTAAACTTTAATTGTACTGAAATTCATGTACTACAAATAAGTTTTAAAAAATGTTTCACTTATTTAAGAATTGAAAAATTTTTACAGTCAATTTGCCTATGAAGTACAATAATAAAAGATTGCAAAATATTACGATTTAAAACTATAATGAGATGTTTTTTTTTTTACGCATGAAGTATTATAAAGGATACCCTTATTTGTATGAACACATAGAGTGTTTGAGATTTACCTTGTATTTCAAATAGGAAAAACGTTGGTCGACGGTTTTTTTGTATTTTTTAGTGTAATTACGTTCATAACTAATATTTTTCCTGTGTTTTATGCGAAAAAAAAAAAACAAATAAATAATCTGTTACACATAAAACAATTTTTTTTGCAAAAACAGGTTTATTCTTTACTTTAGCCTGCATTGTTTGAATACGAAATAACATTCATATTTAGGATACTTACATTTAATGTATTTTTTGGAAGTAGAAGAACGATGACAATTTTAGTTTATATTTAAAATACATTATCTATAAAATAATAGAAGATAAAAGTAATAAAAGATGGAACATCGGTTTTTCTTTTGTAAAATATGTGGAAAAATTTATGACATTGTTAGCAAAAACAATTTTTTTCAGGAATCTCTTGTAACTAAAGATATGATTTATTAAGGCATCCAAAACCTACCTAATTTTCCAGATTTTTTTGTATAGAACAGGAATACATTGTGGTTTTAATATTGAAATTTACTTCATTTTAACACTCTTAGGATGATCGATTTAAATATATATAATGTTTGGATAAAGAGTTTTTCACTAAACACGATTTTGATATAAACTCACAATAACCTAATATTATTTTGGAATTATAGCTATTGACACATTATCAGATTCCTTGATTACAATTTGCTAATATGTTTAAATATGCATAGTAAAAAAGAGAGAAGCAAAGACTTAAGATAATCAAGCTCTTCAAAGTTAACAGAGCGTAATAGATCCCTATCATTGTTCCTGATATCAACTGAATGTATGTTATTGCAGAAAACCGCTGTCAAATATGTTATTATTGAACCCACCCATAACGGATTGTTGAATCAACACTAACCATTTGGCAATACGTTACTTTGATCAACTTGCTACACAAGTAGGAATACTCTTAACCACTAGGTGGCATGTTTAGGAATCGAAAACCTGCAGTCAAAATAAGGTTTTAAACTTATATAAAGGAAATTTCGATTTTCAGGAGTAGATGCGTTGCCACAATGTTGCTGGTGATCATTGACTAGCCCATTTTTGCGTGGGTGATCAGACGTTAATGCCAGCTACATATTTTTATATATCTGAGAAGATCAGAAGAGTTTGTAAGAGTCAGCGATGGAGAGAGAGCGTTTGCTTCAAATCTGGAAAATCGGATAAAGTCAACGACTGATTGTAAATTATTCTTCGAAACATATGAAACTTTAGCTTTAAATGAAGAAAACGTTTCGATTGAAGCAGTAGCAATTGACGAAGATATTGACGAAGAATTTAATGGTTGCATGAAAGTTGAAGAATGTTCAGTGACAATGGATACTGTAGATTTTGAATCCAAGCAAAAAGTAGTTAACTTTTGGTGCTCAGGCAAAAGAAAAAAAAAAGTTTTCAATCCGTGCAACATACATACCCAAAAGTAAAAAATCGACAAACATTATACAGATGGATGGATCAAACTGAGGGAGGCGGATCGAGACCAGAAAAATTATTGACGATTTCAAAATATGTTTCGCAAGAATTTTATAAAGCTTCTGAAAAATGTCTCTTGATACATGACCAGAATTTAAAAAAGTGGGCCTAAATTGCAAGGGAAAACGTTCAACTACCTGCAAAATTATTTAAGGCCTCACCAAAACGCATTCATAATTTTAAAAAAAAGCACAGTATAGTTTCTAGAAAGATAAATAAATTTGTGACTTCTGTACAATTATCAAATGCAGCTGTATTGTTGCAAAAGGCTGATAAATTAGTAGAAAAAATACGCAAAGTTATTATAGTGAAAGGGGAAAGAAATGTATACAATTTGGACCAATCGGGATTTAATTTAGAAGCTCATGCTGGTTGTACATTGTCAGTGAAGGGTACATCAAAGGTGGAGCGCCTTGTCCAATCTTTAAATTCATTTACCCATAGCTATACAATATAACCAATTATTTCAGCAGACGAAAAGCTTCATTCTCCCCTTCTAATAGTATTGCAGGAATCTGATGGTAAATTTGGACCCTTGGTTCAAAAAACGATTTATAAAGCCAAAAATATTTGTGTACATGCTACTAAATCTGGAAAATTGACTTTAAATATTTCTGTACAATGGTTTGAAAAAAATTTTTTACCTGTAACTGGAAACGACTCTTTACTTTTGTTAGACTCTTGGTCAGGACACACTGAAAAAGTTTTTGAAAACGCGGATAGAGGAAATAAAACTGTAAAGATTCAAACAATACCTGCTGGTACAACAGGAAACATACAGCCTCTTGACGTCTATGGATTTCGACCGTGGAAAAATTTCATCAAGAGTTTTTCAGATATTGTTTTATTGTATAATTTCAACATAAATTTACATTTGCGTAATAATATTTTGAGATTGCAGTCACTGACACACAAACAATTTTCGTCGCCACGATTCATTAATTTATTTAGATATGTATGGTGGAAAAGTGGCTACATAAAAGAAAAACCAGAAAAGTGCCATACACCCGTCCAATGTTGCTTTTAAAATGCAGATGTACAATGTAAATTCTGTTCTGAATTAGCAGTAATCAAGTGTGATTGGTGTACGAAAGATATTTGTATGAATCATTTCTTTGCAACCGATTCACAAATTATACCTCATTTCTGTGAAAGTTACTTTAACTGACAGTTGTGTCAATCAAAATGATGTTTTTGGTTTAGTGAGAGGCAAGGGGACTCACAATAATAAAGCACCCCAAACGTGAGAGGCAAGGGAACTCACGATAATATAAAGCACCCCAAAGCGAACAGAAACCTGCTACGTTCACGTCGTTGTTCCTGGGTTTGGCTAAATGTAGGTTATTGCGAAAAAAGTTATGATTCATCAAAAGCAATTATACGTTTTGAATTTAATTAAATTTGTTTACTTCTGTTTCATACAGCTGCCGCAAAAGCTGTTA
>NW_019379801.1:420821-440414 GCF_000648655.2 Copidosoma floridanum | reverse complement strand
AATAGAGAAAAAATTTTTTTATTATTTTAAAGTGATTTTTAGATTTTTTTTATTATAATAATCAAAATTTAACGATTTCAACCCTTAAAAATAGGGGATGCAACTCCTGCAATATGAAAAATATCTGAAATGTTAGTTATTCTATTTCTAAAAATTTACAATTATTTTGGATAAAAACATTAATTATAAATCGTGTTACAAGGTAAAAACCGTTTCTAGGAGTGGTTAACCATATTGGATCGTTAATATAAGAGATAAATTAAAAGTCTACACCTTATTTTTCGTGAGAAAAGTGATAAAAAAATTTTCATTAATTTTAAAGTACTTTTTACATTTTTTTCAACATAATGATCGAGATTTAACAATTTCCACCCTTAAAAAATAGGGGATGCAACCCCTATGGTGAGAAAAATATCTGAATTAATAATTTATATTTTTCTAAAAATTTGCAGTTTTGTTTTAAGTCAAAATATTCATTAGGGCTTGAATTATCACGAAAAAACCGTTTTTGGGGGTAAACTTTATGGGTAGTTCCCACCACTTAGAAAGCAATTAGAGGAGGAAAAAAAAACACATGTTTAATATTTTCTTGAGTCTTTCAGAATGTGCCTAGTTTTATTTGAATCGGCGTGTAGCAGTTGGGTAGTGTTATCTACTTTTTTTGTTAGTTTTTACGCGTCATTTAAGTATAGTTGTCAACATTGCTTGGTCGGTAACAATAATTCTTTTTTGCTTATGTCACATGACTCACTGAGCCAATAACACAACAAGTGGTGTGCAGAATAAAGCGCAAGGTGTTCTGTTTAATTTAAACGTAGTTCCCGAGGTTGCTTAGCTGGTAACCATTTAAGAAAAAAAAAATTTTTTTTTTCAAATTATTATTATAAAGCTAACAGGAGTGGATGATGAGCGAGGTTTTTTCAATAAAAACTATTTGAAATTCATTCAATTCATATAGTTTACAAAAAACACACAGTATAAGCTTACATATGAGCGCATTTAAATTTTAAAAATGAAAAAAAATGCCTACGAATAGTTTTTGCATAGAAAAAATGAAAAAAATTCATACTGCTGCACATAAGTTTTAAAAATGTGCTATTCTATATCTACTTCTTAGCTTACTTATTTCACTAAAAAAAAGTCACATTTTAAGCACATTTTTAGAAAACCTAACAAGTACATCATCTGCAGTGAAATACCCTTGAGTAACATTTGGTTCACAATCTTTTTCCAGTATATTTCCGTTATGGAGATAAAAGTGGCAGCTTCGAAACTTCAAAGTAGCCTCCCGAACTGTATGTCCAACATCGGTTGATAATCTGAACACATATGAAAACTGTTTCCGCAACAGGAGTTTAAAAAAGGCTAGAATACCTTTATGTCTTGGCATAAATCTTTCTGTATTCTCGGCAATATTTCACAGGTGGTACTCTGCACACATTTTTCCCTTTAATTGTCTGCGTTTAAGATACAGTTCGTAAACGGTAGCGAGGTTGTTACACTGTTGGTCGCAATTCCACATAACATCAAGAAAATTGCTTAAAAACACTTCCTAAACTCAATTTTACTATTTATAAAATTATTAAACTTCTCTACGTTTTTGTGTATGAAATATCTGTCTATTGAACGATTAGAAAATTTCATTATTCTGATTAAAAGTTTTGTAAAATATAAATGCATAGAATAAGTGTCGTAGCAAGTCGAGGAAGCAGTGTTAAAGAAAATGAAATTTAATTTTTGAATGCGTCCACATTTTAAGAAATAGTTCACTACTTATAAGACTCTAGGGTTATAAAGGTGAATTAATTATGAAGCTATAAACGTAGGTGAAAATTAAGGAGTCGTAATACTCACAATACCCAACAATATTCGTAAGTCTTAGAGTTGATGTAACAATTTTGAAAATAGTTTGCAAAACTATACCGTAAAACAAACAATATTTTGAAACGAAACGTCCAACAAAATGTTTTAATATCCTACAATATTGTTTATTCTATTCAATTTAAAATGTATGTTATTTGAAAGTATTTTTAAGCAGTACGTAGTTATTTCTAAAAATACCACGTCAAAATTATGCTCTTAAAAAAATTATCAATTGCAGAATAAAGATTTCCTTTAACATATTTTTCCGTAGAGTTAAGTAATGTTCTTTAATCAGCTGTTTTAAATTTGATACACAGGTTTTATTTACTAGAGATATACTTTCTAATAAAACTCATTCACTGTAAATTTCGTGCATTTATTAACTAGCACTGCTGCACATTCGATATGGTGTAGTCTTTCATCCTCATATATGACAGCTTGAGTGAGTCCTATAAAAGTGCAGTGTTGCATGACAATATTACCCACATGTATGCGTTTCATTTGACTTATGTTTTTAACACTAAAGTAATCATTTATAGAAGCATTTTGCGTTTATAATTACACCGCCTGTAAACTGACATTGGGAAAGCTGCAATGAAGCCTCGAAACACTAACGATATACATTATAATAAGGCCCTACGACGATTTATTTCGTAGCCGTCTTGTTAAGTGACATGAATGCAGTAATACCTTTGCCGCGGATATTTTACCACTTTTATTGCCTTTTTGATTTTCCGTAAGATTACTAAAATCTGCTGGATGTTGACCACTATTACGCGATAGAAAGTGCATTCTTCTTGATTCAAAAAGGAAGAAGTATAAAAGTAAGTAAGGAAAATAGAAAAAACGTAAAAGAAAATCAGTTCTTATCCGACACTCTCAGCCAAATCATATTTTCTTGCTGATACGCTACAATAACTTTACGTGTTACATCTCGTTCGAAGTCTTTTTCGTTCTCAATTTACTTGAAAGTTTCAAACAGTGTATTTTTTGCATTTTCTTAACCTTGTGTAAATTCTGTAACAGTTTATTTCCACTGTTGCGTTGCATTAGTTTTTTCTAGCTTCACCGTTTTTTCTTAGTTCGTGTATTTTTTGCGTTTTACTTAAACTTGTTAAGGTTCTGTAACAGTGTGTTTCTATAGTTGCTCTTTTTCTTAGTTTTTTAGGAAACTAAGGAATGTAGAGATCATCCATGCGGGTAGATCGTGAGAACATCTTTTAATAGAAGGTCCTTTCGTTTATGGCTATTTAATACCTCAAATAGAAACAATTAATTCGAAAGTAGCCATGTTTCAGTTTCATGGGTGTTATTGTCGTGGTTGTATTCGTTGTTTTTCTAACAATTGATATCAAAAATTTAATAATAACGAAACTTTCACGGAACTATACGAAAATACGATGGAAACAAGTTTTACAATAAAAGAGTACGGCTACGAAATGATTGAGATGTGGGAGCACGATTTTGACCAATTTATAAAAAAATAATAACGAGTATTTGGACTATTCAAAAAATCACCCAATCGCAAAAATCTGTACTTCTAACCCTCAAGATGCTTTTTATAGCAGTTATATGGGAAATATTGTTACACATTATACAGTTAACGATAATAAAAGAATTAAATATTTGAAAAAGTTGCTCAATACAATCCTATTTCTCAAAGTGGTGGTTTATTTACAGAGTATATTAACACTTTCTTAAAAATTAAGCAAGTGGCTGGTCCCAGTACGGTTACGATGAAAGAAGATTAATTAGAATACATAAATAATCATGACCATAAAGGAGGTATCAACTTGTATATCAGCAATATTCTAAAAAATCGGAAAATTCGGTCAAAGAGTAAATTTACCTCAAACTAGTATAGTTTTGAATTATAAAGAGTTATTGCAGACATTATGCGATGGTGAAAAGTACGGAGAAAATTGTCTACCAGCGAGTTATAGTGGTATGTATGTAACGCGGTGATATAAGGAGGAAGTAGTGCTTTTTTTCCCGTGTACAAACATTGCTGTAACTTCATGTACGATAGCTCAAGCACGTTTAAAACTGTACTCGTACTTGGAAAAATTTGATAGATGAGTTTTGTACTATCATACACATTCATTAATATTTACAAAAAATAATATAATGAAAATGTCAGCGAATATAAAAAAACCTACCGGCTCGTTATTAGTACAGTAAACAGATTAATTAGAGATGTATGGTAAAGGATCGTGTACAGAGACCTTTGTTTCAGGAGGTCCTAAATTTTATGTGTACCGCGTGCGTACACCTAGTGCGGGATGTCATGATGTATGCAAAGTTAAGGGTACTAAATTGAGTTACGAAAATTCATTAAAAATAAATTAAGATTCTATTGTAATTATGGTTGAACAATAGAATAAAAATAACGGAATTAGACAATACAATAAAAATTAAAAATACGATGATTAGAAAGTCCAACATACTTTAAGTGGTAACGCGTAATGAAGATAAAACATGTGCGATAGTTTTAAAAAAGCGGCGGTTTATGTTGGAAACCTTATCGTATACTCTCTGTTATGAAAAAATAAATAAAAACAAATAAAATATTTTTGTTGTAGATACCGTTCGCAAAATCAAAAAAATCTGTGCATGCTCGAAAAAAGGCATAGTCTTCATCTTAAACTAAGAAATAGCATAGTTCGTGTCCAGACTAGAAAAAAGGGCATAGTCTTTGCTCGAGACGTCAAAAAGGCATAGTTTTTATCCAGTACCAAAAAGATTATGGTCTTGGTCTGGATCGTCGACATTTCTAGTATATCCAGAGCATTGATATACTAATTTAAAAATACAGATCGAACACACTCCTGAGTCACACAATGCTAAGTTAAATCATTTAAAATTTGGCATTGACGGTAAATGTGGTTTTTTGGAAGTTTGTTCAAGTATACAGTCTACTAGAGATAACAATTTAAATAAAAATTTCAATAAATCTACTCTATAATAGTACAAAGAGGGCATTGTGGCCAAAAAATACAACATTCAAGGTTAAGCTCCAAGTGTTGAAGAAAATTATGTAAATGTGATGTAATTATGGTCAGAGTTAGATATAAAGGTAGGATACGGTTCCTTTGCCGTACTTATACATTTAATGATTGGTGTCATCAATATGCTATTTTGGCATGTACTGACAGTGTTTTCAAAAAACTTAGTAAATGGGAAGAACAATTTTATTTTAACCGAGAAATAATACCTGGCAGTCCTACTTTTGAAAAAAGTAATTAAGACAAACTGCTTGTTAATACTTTTCAAAAACTTAATGACGTAGTGAAATCTTGTTTCACCATCACTTTGAACCCAAACTTTGTGTAATTTAATGATGAATTTATGAAAGTATATTAAACCTTGAATATTTTAATAATGCTTAGAGTCCATGCGGTTTTTTTTTTATGTAAAAGAATTTCGTATAACACATAAAATGGATCTAGGTGTGTATACTGAGCAAGATGTTAAGGTCATTTATTACGATTTTTTAGTGACCAGAGCAGATTGTGATCTATTATAATGTGTCTGAAAATAGTTCTGATAAAGCAAAAAAGTTACTCAGAGTAGTTATTACAATATTGTGTATTTACAACATTATGTATTAAAACAAATCTTACTAAATGAAATGTAAAACTGTTTGTATGATGAGATATAATTTCCTTTGTATGTGTATATGTGGCGACGAAACCAGGTCCACCTTTAATACGCCGTCAGAGTAAGCATAAGTTGGCGCCAAGAGAGCTCTTCTGGGAAGATGACAAAGGTTCCGTCTCACTTTCTCCAACGGCGGAGCAGTAGTAGCGCTGCGCCTGATCACTGCGGCTCTACAAATGTTCCAGTCTTCTTCTAATGGCTATAACATCAACCATGGGCACCCACAACTGAGGGACTCAACGCTGGCGCCTCGCTCTGTTCCCTCTCGGCCCCCGACCTAAAAGTACGACCAACGCTGGCTACACGATGTGAGTACGAGGGGCTCGGGCAACCGTGAAGTTCAAAAAATGAGAGACTTCAACGAAAACATTATCAAACTGACTTTTATTTTTATTATCCTTCATCAGTGCTTATGAGTGATTATTATACGTATCAAGAATCGATTGTTGTACACTTCAAGTTGTTATACCAGATTTATACATATGTGTTCTTTCAGTGTTCATCAGTGTTCTTTCATTCAAGCCCTCATACTCTCACACAAAGTGCTGCACACAGAATTAATAAGTGGTGACCTCGAGTGCCAAAGAACTGTGTTGTGTAAGAAAGCGGCCATTTTCAAAGACAAAAAAAAATCTCGTGTCAACAAGTGTGCATGTGAGTAGCGAGAGGTGAAGTTCAAGAGACAATGGATATTCGTTTCGTTTTCATAAGCACAAGTTTTTTTCTCTCGCTTTCTCTCCCGCGAGTGATAATGCGGTGCGAGAGTCTTTGTGCGTGATCATCGGTGCCAAGGGGGCAAAACACGGAGATCCGTAGCTCATCCAGGGGCTGGGGGAAGAATTAGCAGGTGGAGCCGAGTGTTCGAGAGCCAAACACCAGGAAAAAGGTATTCGAGGCTTTATTTCTGCACGGCGGCATCTCAGCCAACATCACGGTTCACGACAACGACAGCCCTCTCTCCCCGATCCTACACGAATTTTCGCTTAACCTGGTCCCTGTCGGCGAGGATAAGCCGCTGAGAGAATTTTTGACGCAAGCTGTGCCTCTGGAGCCCTGCGATTTTCCTGGCGAGGAGCGGAGCGAGAGCATAATGGTGGACGGCGGTGAGCCGCTCCCATCCCCGCCATTACCATTGTCAACACCGAGCAGCCCAGGTGATCTCTCGCCGCTTGAGTCTCCAAACAAAGACGCATGGCAGGATGCCATTGCTAGTATGAGCGCGCGAAATCAAATGCCACAATTTTGGCGCGAGCACCCTAACCTCTGGTTTATCCAAGTGGAAGCCATTTTTGTCACGAATAATATCACTAATGACGCCACAAAATTCTACCAGGTACTCGCAGCGTTGGACATCGCGACTATTAAGGACACTGCGGACATTTTGGCGACTCCTCTGGCATCCGATAAATACAAATCGCTCAAAGAAGCAATACTCAAGTAAACTACGGCAACAGAAGAGCAAAAGTTTCATAGCCTTTTGACGGATCTTGAGCTTGGAAATAAGAAACTCTCACAGATGTGGAGAAAGATGAAGGACCTTGCCAGTTCTAAGATCGATGAAAATACGTTAAAGGTCAAATGGAAGTCTTTACTCCCGCAGAATGCCCAGAATATCCTGCAAATTTTCAAACCTTCGAAAACAGAGAAGCTCCTGGAAGCTACAAACACCATCGTTTGTTCCAATACACTGACAGTCTTGGCAACGCAGCACAGACGCACCCTGGAGGACCCACTGGTGTAACGCCGGGAATCCCTAGAAGCAACGATCCTCCAGATGGCTTGCAACAGGTACAACAATGGCGGAGATGGTGGTAGCTGGACTGGCCACTCCAACCAGCGCTCTCAACGATCTCGTTCAAGTGCCAGGTCAGTCTCCAGAAACCGCAGTCAGGCATCACAAAATAAATTTAGCACATGCTGGTACCACTAAAAATTTGGTTCAGACCCGCGTGATTGCCTCCAGCCCTGCGACTTCCAGAAAGACTCGCAGAACAAGCAGGGAAACTAACGCCACCCCGTCTGCAGGCGGTAGGGGTAGACGGCAAAGGAGAAGTCCGTCTGCATCTTTGCAATCGACGCAATGATGTATGTTTCCTCGTCGACACTAGCTCAGTCGTTTTTCTCATGCCTCCTCAATGGTCCACTGAGGGCCTAAAGGAGCAGCAGCTAACTCTCTACGGAGCAAATGCCTCACCAATCCACACGTACGGTAGCAAACGTCTAATGTTGAACCTAAGCTTGAGACGCGATCTGGATTGCGAGGTTATCCTGGCTGACGTCCTCCATGCGATTTTGGGCGCGGATTTCCTGGCAAAGCATGAATTATTAGTGGAACTCAAAAATTGCTGCCTGATTGACCCACTCACCGGGTTGTCCTCGAGGGGTATGCTTGGATCGGCAATACTACACACTGTTTCCACGGTACTCCCTCTGTCACACACGCAGAACAGGGCCTACGCTCATCAACATGCAGCCCTCCTGCAGGAATTTGCAGACATTTTGAGATTCAACACAAAGCCGATTCAGACGCCAAACCTCCCAATTAGGCACATAATAGCTACAACTGGCCCACCTGTGTTCGAGCGTCTACGCAGGCTTGTTGGAGAAAAACTGGCAGCAGCTAGAAGAAAATTCGACAGCCTACTGGAGAAATGTATAATACGCCCGCCATCAAGACAGTGGTCAAGCCCTCTACACATGGTGAAGAACAAAGACGGTACGTAATAGGTTACGGGAAATTATCGGCAGCTGAATGCGTGTACAATGCCCGACCCCTTACCCAATATCCAGGATCTACTCCAAGAAAGCCAGGGCAATGTCTTCTCAACGCTGGACTTAAGGAAGGCATTTTTCCAGATGCCTATGGTAGAAGAAGACATTGAAAAAACAGCCATGACAATACCGTTCGGGCTGTACGAGTTCCTGGGAACACCATTGGGCCTGCGTAACGCCGCCCAGTCCATGCAACGTACGATGGATTTCATCCTGCGCAAGCTTCCGTTCCGAGCCTATGTCGACAATACAATGGTGACCTCTTGGAACCACTATGAACATCATAAGCATCTTCGAGAGCTGTTTGGAGTACTGCGCGTCTGCAATCTACGACTGAACGGAGACAAGTGTTGTTTTGATCGTGCGGAGGTAATTTATCATGGTTACCTGGTATCCAAGGACGGGTTCCAGCCACCGGCCGCTAAAATCGAGGCCATCAAAGCTTATACAAAACCTTCTACCGCCACAGAGCTGTGACGCCTGCTTGGCATACTAAACTATTATCGACGCTGCGTCTCCGATGCAGTGGAAGCCCAGGCGCCGCTGCATGACCTTTTAAAGGGTCTGCCCAAGAAGGCCACCATTACTTGGACACCATTTCTTTGCTGCAAGAGCGACATCACCGAGGCAGCGCGCATGTTTCCTTCAGCCGGGTGCAGCCCTGGCTCTTCGGGCTGATGCGTCAGATGTGGCAGTAGGAGCGGTGCTGGAACAGCAGCACACCCCGGATGTAAATGTTCGCGATCGTTCATTCATCCATTCTCGATTTACAAAGGTCCACAGTTTCATGCATAGTTACACTCATACTGCTTTTTTCAGTGTCTTTTCACTATACATCTATTTTCACTAAACTTCACTTTCTTTTTGTGGACGTAAGTTGTAGCGTTGATATGGCTCCTCAAGATTTTCGGGTGGCTGTGCTGAGACCTTTTTAATAGGGTAGCAGAGTATAAGATATATAAGTTCCTTATTTTTTAAATTTTTCACGCACTGCTTCGGTAGTCTGTAAAAATTAAACAAGGACAAGATCAAGACAAAAGTGTCAATTAAACACAAGAAAACATAAACGTAACAGAAGAACTACATGCAAGCAAGCGATCACTGATGATATAAATGTTAATCCAGTAGTAAAAATTAAGTACAAAAGCTAAAATAAGTAAATGGCAAGTGAACAAGAAAAATTGAGTGCATACAAACACAACACAAAATATTTAAGAAAAAGAAGAGGAAAAATATCTGGCGAAGAAAAGTGTTAACAATAAAAGTAAAATTAAATCTAGTACATTCCATACAAAAATAAAAAGACTGTTATAAATGTGAAAATTGTGGACGTATGGCAAGAGCATGTCATCAAATTCAATCTAACTATCAACAAGGTGCTCAAGTCGGAAACACGCAGAGAGGGAGAGGGTAATACAGAGGCAATAGCAGAAGCAGAGGTACTTATAGACAAAACAGAACAACTAGCATTCCTAATTAATTTGAAAAATGGGGTTTACAATTTTAAAAAGACAGGTCAAGTAAAAATAAGTAGCAGTTGAGCCAAACATAGGTCAGCTCAGTTTAACAAGGTATATTAGAAAATCAAGACCAAGCACTTCGGATTTTCCGCCTTTGATGATTTAGATAAAAATGCTGAGTATCTTAAAACTAATATAACTTCTAAAGAAGAGGACTACTTCTATATTAAGAAGTATGAATGTTAGTGACTTTGAAAAATATATGCTAAATTTTTATACGAGTTACTACCGACCGCACTAACACAGTTGGTAAATAGATGAAGTCCAAACCAACTTTGTTCTTGCATCAGACTACAGGACTAAAAAATAAAATTTTTTACCCCTGTTTTCAGGCTGAGCATAAAATGATAAATTATGACGCGTTCAAGAGTTTGAATATGAAACAAAAAAAAGGTGTTGTGATAAAAAGAGACACATCTGTAAAAACTGTTTTGGGCAGAATTATGTCAAAGACTTCAAATCTAGTTTTTGTTGCTTGAAATGCAACGATAAACATCATCAAACAAGCACTCTCCTAGCTAAGATAAATCTCAAGAGGAAAGTTTAGGTATTTTAAATTTTTGTAATCGAATAACTAATGCTGAAAAAACTAACTTAAAATACGCAGTATGACACGAAATTGTAACCTATATTTATAGCTACTGCTAGAGTATACGTATCTGTGAAGACTAAAATACTGGTAACAGCTCTAGTAGATCTTTGTTCTCAAACCACTTTGATCTCTTAATCTCTTTTTAATTTATTGGAGCATAAATATGAAAAGGTTATTATTTTATTCAGGGGCAAAGGAGATGAAGTATTGACAGCTGATAAAATATTGGTAGAATTTAGTGTAATAGTATATTACGTACCAAGGGACTAAAGCAAGCCAGTTCGTGGCTGTTGTAGTGTGCGCCCGAGCGTAGCGAGGGCGCTACAAGCAATAGCCACTCGCTGGCTTGCTTTAGTCTCGCGGTGCGTATACACTTTTATATCACACTCAGTGGAAAGTTCGTTACATTGAGAGGGAGAGAGATAGAAGGAAAACAAGCCATTCATTGTGTGGTTATAGGTTATATCACAAGAGTTTTTATAATTGTTTCCGATTGTGATATTTAGGATATTCCTGTATTTTTGTATAAAATATGGCAACAGTTTCGACAGTCATGTTTGAAGAGGATTCTTCTGACGAAGAAAACTTTAACGAGGATAAAGTAGGGGAAGGAAGAGACTTTGACTGTGAACGAAATGCCATTGTTCAAAATTTACTTCCCATAAAATCGAGAGCATTATATGAATATGCATACGCTCGATTCTTACAATGGAAGCATAAGAACAAGGACCTAATTATTTAACTCTTTTAATGAATGTGTTTCGAAATGTAATAATTTCAATAGTTTATTATACAAGATTGATAAAAATGAAGAACTGTAAAAATGCAGTTATTATTTAAAAATGTGTGAACAAAGAAAATTGTATAACAATTTTAATTATTTCCATTTGTTCAGAATCTCATGTTTTTTTTTGTATAAAATACACCAGCAAACAGTACATTGGCTTCTTTTATCTTGTTGATATTTCCCAAATTTGTTTGTTTACTGCAGTGTGGCGCCCTCGCTATGTTCGAGCACCGAACTACTTCAGGCACTTATTGGTTTATGTATATAGTAATATACAGTAAGATATAGATACGCATGCGTACACGCACTTATTACACAGTTTCTGTCCCTGTATACAGGGAGAACAGTACGAACTTTACGCTTAGTGTGATATAAAAATACATTTTGACTCCTAATGTTTTACTATTGCACTCGTGGTACAAAAAGATTCATCGTACTATCCCCCTAATATCTGCACAGTTTCTTATTTCTAGTGTGTGCACAATGTTCAATCGGCTACTCCAGAGATTCAAAAAATGATGTTAATAAAATTAATTTGCTTGTAGATGCAGACGTATAAAGTAGCTTAGGGAATATTTTTTAGGATAGAGTCACGTTTTCAAACGAAAACGAGGCTACGAGATATTTATAGTAATTTTATTAAGAAAAATATGTGTATACATAATACTTAAACCATGTATGATTGGCTACTTAACCAGAAACCTCTGAAGCATACTACCAACCTGACCATAGAGCTTCCAAAGATTCTATTTCTACCACAATATAAAGGGTCGTCTTTAACAGCTCCAATTCAACAAAAAAGAGTCTCCTATAAAATTCCTTTTTGTAAGCTGGTACTAACTTGTTGCCAAACTTATTTGATCTTACCTTGAAATAAAGAAACTACCAAGTATTTTTGGCTAATGCCATAAACATTTTTTTCCAAACTTTGGATCAGGATCTAGATTAATTTTATAAATTTACAATTTAAAAGGATTCTCCAGACAAGCCTTTCAGATTTTTTATTGCGCAGTATGACTTAGGGCTAAGTTATTTCGCCCTTTTTGTCTAATAAAATGCTTAAAGAAATTAAAGATATAGAGATACAAAATGATGGATAGCCACTTAGTAGTGACATTATTAATCGGGTAGTATAGTATGTATGCATGATTTCTTGTCTGGTGGTTTTTCTCAGGATGAATCGAGGTTAAAGGTTGATCAATTAAGTAAAATCGTAATGTAGTCAGAATTTTATGTTTAGCTACTTTTATACTTCCATACGCAAATGTCATCGTACACGTATGCAATACAATCAAATAAGTCTTACTAGGAATGGCTTGCGATTCTCATTTGATCATATTGCGTACGTGTACGATGAAATTTGTATATGGAAGTATTAAAGCAGCTAAACATGTAACTCTGACTACATTACGATTTTACATTTTTTTTTTTAAGAGTCAGAGGTTTGTTATGTGATTAACCCAATTTTTGTTTGTTGTATGTTATTGGAGTATGAATTTAAAAAATTATTTTCCTACTTATAGCTTTTTGTACCTGATGAGGGCTGGGATTCGACGTTGTCAAAACTGCTGAAACGCTATTTTTTTTTTAATAAATATAGAAATATGGCAATAAAACTATAAGACGTTGNAAGACCTGAAAAAAAACTTAAAACCAAATGAGGGTCTCTTGGAGATAGATTATTCCAAAAATTACACATACGTGGCACAGAATGCTGATCAGCAATTTTACTATAACAATGACCAGTGTAGTATACATGTTGCTGTCCTCTATAATACGGAAGCACTAGGGTTAAAACACAACAGCTGTGTGTTGCTCTCTGACTGCACAACTCATGATACAATAGTTGTATATTAATCGCAATCGTATTTGGTTCCAGGTATCCGAAAAAAATGCCCAAAAATATTGAGACTTTTTTATGTGTCAGATGAAGCAGTGAGGCCCTTTAAAAATCGGTACCAAATGGTTAACTTAGTGAACCATCCGAAAATTTTTTTTTGAAGGCAGAATGGCATTTTAATGCTACGGCACACGGCATGGCAGCTTGTGACGGGATAGGGGCAACATTGAAGGGTCGAGCAATACGTGCTAGCTCCCAAGATAAAAGAAATAAAGCTATTCTAATTTCTAATCAACTTTTTAACCGGGTGAAAAACAAATTTCCCAACGTCACATTTTTTCACTACAATAAACCAGACTACGACAGAACATCTAGAAAACTAGCAAAAAGATTTTCTTCAGCACCTGCAGTACCACAAATTTCTAAAGTTCATGCTTTCACGGTCTCACCCAAGAAAATCCTGACTGCACTTAGGTACTCGAGTGCAACTGAAGTACTATCAACAACCAAATGTTGCTAAGAAAACAAAACTAATTGGCAAAAACATTCCTGATATTATATTTTTGTCCTTTTATTTTTTTTTAAATCATAAACTTTTGTTATATTATCATCATTTCTTTTACATAATAAACATATTTCTTAAATAATGTTTCTTTTGGTATTCAAATAGATATGTATTAGTACATTAGATTTTTCTTTGTACGATACGGATAATAGAACGGTCGAAAATGGTTTAAAACCAAGCAAAATGTTCTAATCAAAAAGTGTTTGAAGGTTAGTGAGAAACAGCGATATCACCTATAAAATATACGTATGTGTTATGATTCTGTAGTGAAAATAAAAAAAATTTGCGATCTATGCTAAATTATTTCACATTCTAAACAATCAAAAACAACGCATAATTGCTTTATTTCAAAGTTTTTTGAAATTAGAAAAAGTCATTAATTAGCGCAATGAAAAGTGATAGATATTTTCTATAATTCTATAACAAATTCATGATGGTTATTTTTTTTTTAACTTCTTGACGCATAATGCGATCAAAAACTACGGAAAACTGATTTATCTGAAGTTTTTTGAGGTTAGGAAGATTCAGCGATATGTTAAACTAAAATAGAAGATCAATTCTTGATTTAATGTGAAAAATACACTAGATAATTATTTTTTTAGAATTTTTCGTCGTGCAAAACGTAAAAAAATTACGCAAAACTACATTTTTTCGAAATTTTTTGAGGTTAGGAAGAATTAGTGATGTCCTTGATCAAACAAATTATAGATTTGTGATCAGCGATGGAAAATACTTATAATTAATTTTTAATTTTAATTTTTTGAGGTCCAAAATTATTTTAAATGAGGTAAAATAGAATCTTATTAAATACTCAAGTCCAAAATCGGCATACGCTTGTAACGCAAATGAGTGCTACTACGTGCTTTAAGGGGGGCATTTCTTATTATTATTTTTTGATTATAAAGTTTTAAATAAGATTAAAGGTAAAATAAAGACATATGACAGTATTGATATTAATTTAACAATTAGAGCAGCCGTGATCTTTATACGAAATTGGAGTTAATACAATTCTATATTTAGGCAAAAATAATATTTAAGGAAAAAATCAGACAAATGGTTTTTATACCAAAAATTATTTTATATACTGGAAGTACACCTTTGTAACCATTCATTTTATACAGGAAGCAATTTCTTTTAGTTATAGCTTTTGCGATCACTACAAATGGATCAAAAAATAAAAATTTTGATATAGTAGGACCATATTTTTGAGAACCATTGCTTTTACATGGTAAATTATATGTTGCCTTATCAAAATATATAACTTGTTTTTGAAAGATCGAGTGGACTGTATTTATAATGAAAAAGTGGCTACATTGTTAAGAGATGAATTCATGAAGTTGATATTCACAAAAAATTTGCACTGCACAACACTTCTATATGTAACAAAAAAACATTAATTGTTTATTGTAGATACACTGAACTTGCTACAAACAAAACAAAAAGGCGCCACATGACTCGATATTAACATAATTCTCATGCTTTCCTGCGATAAAGCGAGGCCGAAAGTGGAACGTATTACACAGTGAAGCCCTCAAGCCGAATGTTCGGAGTAGACTAAATGCAGAGCAGTCAAGAGCACCCAATCTGACGCATGGGTGCGCAGAGCGCTGTGATTGGTTGACGTGGACAGCGAAAAGAATAACAATTGTTTTATTTTGTGCGCTAAACTTTTAAATACTACCTTTACAAATAATTGAATCAAATTCAGCATTAGTATAATTTAAAGTGACGTTAACCATAGTCTGAAGCGTAAACGGCTTCACCTGAATGACTTCATCTTGCAGGAATATATATGGAACGTTCTTTGTCAAATAAAACAAATATCCGTCCAAAATTCTATAAGTCGTAAACAATGTTTTACAGGCGCTAACTGTAGCTTAGTTAGTAGGCTTTCTTTTGCCGTCTGATTTATTTCCAAAATTCAAAATGGCCGACCAATATAGTGGCTGGAATGAGTCAAAATCACTCTGAGGTAGCAGTTTTACCTCATTTAAAATAATTTTGGACCTGCAAAAATTAAAATGAAAGTTTAATAATAAGTATTTTACATCGCTAATCACAAATATATGTTTTTTTTTGATCAAGCACATCATTAACCTTTCCTAACCTCAAAAAACTTCAAAAAAATGTAGTTTTGCGTAGTTTTTCAGTGTTTTGCACGTCGAAAAATTCTTGAAAAATAATTCTTAAGTGTATTTTTTATACCGAATCATGAATTAACACTTTATTTTAGTCTGACATATCGCTGAATCTCGCTAACCTCAAAACACTTCGAAATAAAACAGTTTTGCGTAGTTTTTGATCGTTTTGCACGCACACGATCGTTTTTCTTAAAAATTAATTATCAAGTGTATTTTTCATATCAAATTATGAAACGATACTTTGTTATAGTCTAACAAATCGCTGAATCTTCCTTACCTCAAAAAACTTTAGATAAATCATTTTTCGGTAGTTTTTGATCGCATTATGCGTCAAGAAAAATAAAAAAAAATAACCATTATGAATTTTTTATAGAATTGTAGAAAATATTTCTGATGAGGGCTGGGATTCGACGTTGTCAAAACTGCTGAAACGCTATTTTTTTTTTAATAAATATAGAAATATGGCAATAAAACTATAAGACGTTGTTGTTCATTAATTTAAACGAAGCAACTTGGCATTCTTGAAAGAAAAAACTTCAAATAGCCACTTAACCAACTCTTTGTAAGAACTAAGGCAATTTACCCTTTAAAATAAGAATCCGTTTTTCTTGATTCACAATTTGACACTTAATTAATGTATATCACTACAAGCTTTAAGTGTTAAACAGTTTTGCTAATTTCGATAAAACTGTTCTTTAAGCCTATTGATATGGACAGGATCCTAAACTAACCTTGAAATCAAAATTATCATTAATAATATCTTAAATCAATTCTACGCCAGAAATAAAATTTTCCTTGTCGGAGAAATCAACCAGAACCTTAACTCTTAAAAACTTAGGAATTATTTTAAGAAGATCAGGTTTGTTTCTCATCCATTTGCTCAAAGAAATACAGCTTAACTTAGTTATTTTATTTAATTAGTCAATCTTTAACCTCGATTTACCCTGAGAAATATCGCCAGACAAGAAATCGTGCGTGTACTATACTACCCGATGAACAATTTCTTTATTAAGTGGCTATCCATCATTTTGTGTCTCTATATCTTTAATTTCTTTAAGCATTTTATTAGACAAAAAGGGCGAGATAACTTAGCCCTAAGTCATACTGCACCATAAAAAATTTTAAAGGCTTGACTGGAGAATTCTTTTAAATTGTAAATTTATAAAATTAATCTAGATCCTGAACCAAAGTTCGGCAAAAAATTTTCATGGCATCTGCTACAAATCCTTGGTAGTTCCTTTATTTCAAGGTAAGATCAAATAAGTTTGGTAACAAGTTAGTACCATCTTACAAACAGGAATTTCATAGGAGACTCTTTTTTGTTACATTGGAGCTGTTAAAAATGACCCTTGATTTTGTGGTAGTACTAAAATCTTTGGAAGCTCTATGGTAAGGTTAATACAATGCTTTAGAGGTTTTTGGTTATGTAGCCAATGATATATGGTTTTATTATATATATAAACAAATGTGTGTGTGTGTATATATATATATATACCAGTGCGCTTTTTCCCTTGCGCGCTCTGCATGCTAACTCCCTAAAAGACTTTCATTTATTTTGGAAATCACATTATATTAATTAATTACATTAAACACTGGTATTGGACGATTGAATATTGTTTATGTAAAAGGTAATGAACGTTTCTGTTTAAAATTAATATTAAATAAAGTAAAAGGTGTGACATAAGAAGATTAAAGAACTTATACTAGAATCATGCATAGAACATTTAAAGATACTGCTGTAGCAATGGGATTAATGGATGATGACACTCAAATTGACCATGTATTCAAAGAAGCTACTGCTATCATGTTGCCTTTTTAATTATGACAATTTTTCGCAATTTTCTTACTTTCAGAAAATATTTTTTGTGAAAATATTTGAACCAAATATGAAACCCATTTTACAGAAGATTTCATTTTTAATCAAAAAAATTTTACTCTTTTGCATATAACTCGAATTCTTGCAATAGAGGACAAGTTTTGTGAATTGTTTAATTTATCGACACCTAAAAATATTGATTGTGTAGAAAAAGCAGATAGTTTAGAGAAAGTTGCTTTTTGTAAGAAAATGTTCGAATCACTAAGAAAAAAGTGGAAAGAGTATGAGGGGGGGGGGGGAAACAAGCAGGCGTAAGAAGAAGTTGAGGAGTGACGAAGGAGGGCTGAGGGGGTCGAGGTAAGAAAAGCTTTGAAAGAGAATGAGGGGGGGGGGGGATTTCTTATTATTATTTTTTGATTATAAAGTTTTAAATAAGATTAAAGGTAAAATAAAGACATATGACAGTATTGATATTAATTTAACAATTAGAGCAGCCGTGATCTTTATACGAAATTGGAGTTAATACAATTCTATATTTAGGCAAAAATAATATTTAAGGAAAAAATCAGACAAATGGTTTTTATACCAAAAATTATTTTATATACTGGAAGTACACCTTTGTAACCATTCATTTTATACAGGAAGCAATTTCTTTTAGTTATAGCTTTTGCGATCACTACAAATGGATCAAAAAATAAAAATTTTGATATAGTAGGACCATATTTTTGAGAACCATTGCTTTTACATGGTAAATTATATGTTGCCTTATCAAAATATATAACTTGTTTTTGAAAGATCGAGTGGACTGTATTTATAATGAAAAAGTGGCTACATTGTTAAGAGATGAATTCATGAAGTTGATATTCACAAAAAATTTGCACTGCACAACACTTCTATATGTAACAAAAAAACATTAATTGTTTATTGTAGATACACTGAACTTGCTACAAACAAAACAAAAAGGCGCCACATGACTCGATATTAACATAATTCTCATGCTTTCCTGCGATAAAGCGAGGCCGAAAGTGGAACGTATTACACAGTGAAGCCCTCAAGCCGAATGTTCGGAGTAGACTAAATGCAGAGCAGTCAAGAGCACCCAATCTGACGCATGGGTGCGCAGAGCGCTGTGATTGGTTGACGTGGACAGCGAAAAGAATAACAATTGTTTTATTTTGTGCGCTAAACTTTTAAATACTACCTTTACAAATAATTGAATCAAATTCAGCATTAGTATAATTTAAAGTGACGTTAACCATAGTCTGAAGCGTAAACGGCTTCACCTGAATGACTTCATCTTGCAGGAATATATATGGAACGTTCTTTGTCAAATAAAACAAATATCCGTCCAAAATTCTATAAGTCGTAAACAATGTTTTACAGGCGCTAACTGTAGCTTAGTTAGTAGGCTTTCTTTTGCCGTCTGATTTATTTCCAAAATTCAAAATGGCCGACCAATATAGTGGCTGGAATGAGTCAAAATCACTCTGAGGTAGCAGTTTTACCTCATTTAAAATAATTTTGGACCTGCAAAAATTAAAATGAAAGTTTAATAATAAGTATTTTACATCGCTAATCACAAATATATGTTTTTTTTTGATCAAGCACATCATTAACCTTTCCTAACCTCAAAAAACTTCAAAAAAATGTAGTTTTGCGTAGTTTTTCAGTGTTTTGCACGTCGAAAAATTCTTGAAAAATAATTCTTAAGTGTATTTTTTATACCGAATCATGAATTAACACTTTATTTTAGTCTGACATATCGCTGAATCTCGCTAACCTCAAAACACTTCGAAATAAAACAGTTTTGCGTAGTTTTTGATCGTTTTGCACGCACACGATCGTTTTTCTTAAAAATTAATTATCAAGTGTATTTTTCATATCAAATTATGAAACGATACTTTGTTATAGTCTAACAAATCGCTGAATCTTCCTTACCTCAAAAAACTTTAGATAAATCATTTTTCGGTAGTTTTTGATCGCATTATGCGTCAAGAAAAATAAAAAAAAAAAACCATTATGAATTTTTTATAGAGT
>NW_019379801.1:366969-403366 GCF_000648655.2 Copidosoma floridanum | reverse complement strand
TGGCAAAACAATTAGGGTGGCGGCATAAGCATCATCCAACTTAGCGACCGAAACTTCGATCCTTAGGAATCTGAAAGCCACTTATGTTCATTAATAACCTCCGGAGCTTGTCCTACAGTTCATAACAATTATGTGGCAAAATAAGAAATCAGGGTTAATAACTGAACTGCCATCGTTAAAAAAAATAGCTGAAATTGTTTTTTAAAATAATACTGAATTTTTTAATAAGTATTAAAAGTAGGGGAAAAAGAAAAAAGAGCGGGAGCGAAAATCAGTTTATTATATGTACGATATACTACGTTGCAGTCAAAAGAGAAAAACTTGTGTCGTCGCTTGCTTTGGCTATGCGCTTAAATATATATAGGCAACATTTCCATTCCTCTCCTTGTAGACACACATTCGGTATACCCCTTCCACATCTCTCCAAAATGAGCGTCTATATGATCATTTCCACTCGAATCCACTCCTCTTCTCGTAGGCGAACGCTGTTCAATACGAATAGTAAGATGTACGCCTGGTTCAACGGCTGGCCGCGGCTGGGAGCTCTGATCAGTGCCAAAAAGTCGTCTCGCATCGTAGCATCGGTGTTAGCAATCTCTCTACTTATCTCTGGCAAATAAGCCTTGTTTTCTACCGCTGAAAGTTTTTATGAGTGAAATTGAGTTGTGGCGTTGGTCGGAATGGAAAATTTGACTCTAAATGATCGATTATTTTAATGAAGAAATTAATATTTCGGTATTAGACAATATGTCAAGTGAAGTTTACAACATTTAACACAATTTAACGTTTTTAAAGTTTTGGATTTCATTATGGCATGCGAGTGCGAGTACCTGACACAATTTGAGGTATTTACGGCAGAATCATCCATATATATATATATATATATATATATATATATATTTGTGTGTGTGTGCATACGTGTGTAAGTGTATGTTTCATTTAGCCTCGTATTTGTTTGTAAGCGTGACTCTATCCTAAAAGATATTATCTTTAGTCATTATACATGTCTACCCTCTACAATCGAATTCCCGCTTAAACTTGCGTTTATTGTATACTATCGAACTTTGTACTGCAAAAAATACTTTTTTTTACTCATAGTTTTTTGTACATGATGAGAGCCGGGACGTTGTCTAAACGGCAAAAACATTGATTTTATACTGAATAAATACAAAAATATGACAGTGCCACTATTAAACGTTGTTTTTAATTATTTACTAACTGCTACTTAACGTCTTATTCGATAACTTCATTTAAGTCACTTTAGTCCTGTTGTACTAAGGCTCGAAATTCATATATTCACAGATGCGCTTGAATTTGCTTATGCCACTATGATCTACGTTTGAGTAGTACTCTTCAATTAAGTCTTTACATTCTTACACTTAACTAAAATAAAAATTATCCTAATTAAAACTGTTAGCGTTCCTACATAAAAATTAAATTCTATTCTGTTACTTTTTAATTTTGTCAATAATTACTTTTGGATCAATACTTTTGGATCGATTAAGGCAATATTTTGTATTGGTTACAATGTATCCCATATTACACTGTATGGTAAAGAAAAAGGGTAATTAAAAAGGAAATTGAATAATAATGTACTAATAAATAAAATACACTCTGCATTATCAAATAAAAGTGTGCTTACATTTGAGGCCGTCAACTCTTTTAACTCATAACTCTAGAGATTCTAAATCTCTTACCCCTGCACATTTTTTGAACATTACACCCGTTTACCTTGTGCCTGAGTCATAGATCGGAATGAAAGAACTATGACCATTAAAACCATAAGAACTAATTATTATCAGTCTCCAGCATTTTTTTAGATGCAGATTTTTAGAATGTCCTAATACAGTACAATCCAGATAAAGGTGGTAAAACAAACAGCGGTATATTCAAGTAAATGACTTCGTAATAATTAAAATGGAAAATTACCTACGACGCAAATGGCCACCGGACAGAGTTGTACCCGCACCACTGTGACTGACTTACGGAAACTGATTCATAAACTAATACCATTGAACAAAAATTATGGTTCTAGTTGTGCGAATTATTAGAGACGAGTCTTAATCAAATTCATATAAGTTTTTTAAACAGGATTTTATGATCTAATAATGATTAGATTTTATAATTTCATGTAGTATGATTGTTTTTTTATGAAAATGGTTTATTGAATTTCATTTTATACAAGCAGCCTTAGGATAAGCATTAGTCATCGTTTATTTTGTGCGTACTTAATTAGTTATATAACGTAGTTATTAAATTTTTCTAGTTTAGAACCATATGATTATTTAAATATTTATTACGTATTTATAACTTCAATTGGTTGGGTAAGCTTATTTTTTAATTCTCGTAAACTCAAATAACTATTAATCAGTATTTCACTTTTTTTTGTTTGATGCATAAGTTACATGTAGGCATTAACCTGCGGGAAAATGTATAATATTAAGGTTTGACACAATAAGTTTCACAATGTAGTTCATAGGAATACTACGATATTATCGTGTCATCTTATTATCTACAATAGTTTATGTAAACGTATTCATCGTTATGAGAATAAATATTCCTACATGTACATAACTAAAGTTAGTTGGTTGACTGCGTGTGCGGAAGAGCTTTGTCTGCAGTAAGTCTGTGATGAGTTCCGGTATTACTAGGTCATGTTAAGGGCATTCGGTATATCAGTCATAGTTTCTACTTTACCAACTTCTCTATTGTCAAAAATTATGGTTAGTAACTAGTTATCTAGCTGTTTAAACCCAAATAAGGAGAAGAGCCACCGAGCTCGCACTTTGAGGTATCAATCGAGCCCAAATTTAATGCAATCCATTGCAAATTGAGACAGAAAAGTTACATTTCCTGAGCATGAAAGACTGTGTCAGTGTGCATAACCGGTATTGTAACTTTTTTCAATAAATAATGTATTGAATTATCTTAGATTTGAACTGGGCCTCTAAAATAAAAAGGTAAACGGCGCTCTTCTCATAGTTTTGCAAATTATTGGGTTTAAAAATTGATTTTTATCGTAAACGGCATTACATAACCTATGAATCTGCAAGTGTTAAGTACTTTATTGTAAGTTCGCATTTTGAACTGTATATTTTCAAAAACCATGAGTTATGCACACTGACACAGTCTTTCATGCTTAGGAAATGTAGCTTTTCTCTCTCAATTTGCAACGGATTGCATTGAATTTGGGCTCGATTGATTCCTCAAAATGCCAGCTTGGGGGTTCTTCTCCTTATTTTGAGTTCAAAAACTTAGATAACTAGTTATTAACCATAATTTTTCACCACAGAAAAGTTTGTAAAGTAGAAACTCCGGCCGATATACTGAATGCCTTTAAGGCTCTAAAAGGCTCTCAACACCTCCAGTTGAACTTAAGTTTTTTCTCTATCTTACTTACACTTTTAAGTGCCAATCTTCTTTATTTG
This sequence comes from Copidosoma floridanum, assembly GCF_000648655.2. The sequence continues at coordinate 399,938 of NW_019379801.1, read as the reverse complement.
TTAATTAATCAAGGTCATGCCACTTGGTTGCGCTAAGTTATTTCAACATTTTGTATCGTAAAGTTTGAAGTTTTATCAAAGATATTTAGTTCTTTTAAAAGAAATGAGGACGAATTTTTATTATTTTAACCTGTAGAAACTTGCATCATTTCCACCTATTTTCAAAGCTTATCTTTCTTTCTCTCAGACTTCGATAATCCAGCATCCATGAAATTATACAGTTTGTCAATATCATTATCAAACAGGTTTTTTTAATAATACGAGTATAAATGTAAGACTTTTTTTTCTTAAACTTACATTACTTTTCTTATCATTAAGCAAAGAATTTTGAAAAACTTGCCATACCCATTGAACTGCACTATATTTCCATCAAAAATCACTCCCTATTTCTATCCATCCCTTTCTCTACATATCTATCATTTATTTCTATACATCCATCTCTAACTTGTAAAGTGAATAGGAGCAATTCAAGAAGTTTATGGATCAATATACAAAAATGACAACTCCAATATTGAACATTTTACTACTGCGTGAAATTGCAAAAATTGCATTCTTTACACGTTTTCATTGACAACGAATTTTCTGAAACACACTTATTTTACAATAAAAATGTGTACTTTTTGAAATTTTGAAAACACTTACCTTTACAGTATACCATCAAAATACCAATAAAATTTCATTCTTAATAAATGTTAATAAACTACAAATATCTTTTTACGCACACATTTAAGAATCAAAATGTTAACTTTTTGAGTACGACTCAATTTTTTTTTTTTTTAAATTTGTGGAACCAGTACTTTTTTGTGTATGAAAGACTTGTAAATTTGTCTGACTGAACTGCTAATAAAAGTACATGTCTCACTAATGTTAATTAACTACGGATATCCTAAAATTGAAAAAAAAAAAAATTTTTTAAGTCAACATTAGACACTAGACTCTACTAATGATGGAAGTTTCAAAATATTTTTAAATTTGAATTTCTTAAAATTTTATCTCAAAATCTTATAGTAATAACTTCTTACTGTTTTTTTTTTCTTGTTCAAATTCGTGAAGACGGATTTTACGTCGTACAGCGGTCAGATTTGGACATATTCAAGTTTAATACATGTAGTTTTAGAAAAAAGATATATTACACCTGCATAGCATAAAATTGTTAAAAATAACAATTGTCGAAAATAACCGTGCGAGAGCTTTTTACCATTCCTGAAAGCTTGTACCTATATCTGTACAAAAGTGTAATTACGTAGAACAGCCAAAACGTACTTGTCCATTAGCTAACGTTTATAAATCTTTTTCAATGTCAATGTACGTATGTTAAGGTAAAATTTAAGTCCTGATTGATTAAAAATAGTGCAATATCAGTCGAGAAATATGTCATTTTAAATCGTAAAAAACATCTTTATTAAAACAATGGGGAATTATTAACTGGAAATTTATGGTTCTTCTGTATATAAAATGAAATGGCACAGATGAATAGTTAGTAAACAATATTCTTCATGTAAAAATGAAAATTTTATTTTACAATATTGACTCCCATATACGAAATGTTATACAGCTTCTAACAAAAATCATTCAATTCTTTATTTTGTTAATAAATCCCTTATCCGTTTTTCCACAACAGCTGTCATCGCGGTGGTTGTAATAAACAAAAAAAAAACCGATTTTTAGACCGACTTTTCGCAAATTACCAGTTGATTCAAAAAACGCACAACACTCACAATACTGTGGCAACCTACGGAGAAAATTTTAAAACCTTAATAGCTTGAAAAAACTAAAGGGTGTATGATAACCTACTTAGGTTTTAAAAAATTTTCAGTTTTTTCAAAAAATCGGTTTTTGTAAAATATTCTCAATATTATCAAAATTTTTGAAAACACTCGTCTTTTTTAAGTTAAGAGCTACACCTCCACACAATTTGCTTAAAAAATATAAAATTTTCACGGAGATACAAGCATTTCATAAAACCGCAATTTTTAACGGTTTTTTGAAGTAAACAAATTGTAAATATTTTGAGGCACACCATTACTAGATCGATCTGTAATCAATATTTCAACAACTTTTGCATAGTTTTTTCTTAAAAACAAGGCTCTCTTTTTTTGAAACAGAAAAAAACAGTATTTCGCCAACTTGGGCCTTCATTTTCTATGGGCTCTGATTATGTCAGTTGTTTTATTTTTAATGTATTAAATTCTACAACTAATTACTGATTTTTTCCTTTTTTCTGAGTACTGGATTTCAACTTAGGTCCCAAAATCGTAGATAGATAAATAAACTGGCCTGTACGTATAATTTGTGTTTTACAAGAATTACAGGAAGGGGAAGGATACAAAGGGTCTCACAAGCGAAAATTATGTATATGATCGACCTTAAATCTTTTAAAATATAATACCTTGAAATAATATGGTTGTAGAAGATTTTTATTTTTATGGTACAGAACATTATCCGTGTCATTTCAGTGTCAGAAAGGACTGGAACATTAATAACATGGTCTGCCCTAAACGTATTTAGAATGCCTTAAAATCTGTGCCATAACGTTGGAGCACCAACTACCGGATATTATTGTAAGCAAAAACTTTTTAGAAACTCTTTTGATGTCGCAGTTTTCTCTAGATGCCATAGTTGGCAGACAGCGTACATTTATTTACAGAGTTTTTTTCATAATTTAAAAATTCTTTTGTATCTTAAACTCCCTAAAAAATTTAAACGGCAAAGAACCACGCACAAGCTCAATGGACTTCTGGCTCCCCGTGAGTTTGGCCTAAATTAATATATGCTGTAGATTATGATCTTCTAAGCAAAAGTTTCCACAGGCGCTAGTTCCGAAAACGAATAGTTTGTGATTAAATAATTATTTAAGTCACCGATTCTGCAAAGGTTAGTTTGATAGGCGACGCAATACAGTCAATGGATGTAGCTCATGTTGGGTCAGGTTGTGTCAAGTGCATCTTCCATTCTTGTCCATCGATAAGCCTAATACAAGATTATTCCAGTTCAATTAATAGGAGCGTAGTTGATTTACATTATTGTCTTATATAGAAAATCGGAAGCCTCTAGTACGAAAAAGCGCTTACCATATAATGAATTGATAAAAAAGTGATTTTATCATTTTTTCACTATAATTTCCAGCCAAAAGTTCTCGATCTGGTTCATTACTAATTAACATGCACTTACAGTTGTGTATTGTAAGTATAAAAGGAACTTTCAACATGTGAACAATCAAGATTTAGTAAATTTTTTATTTTTTTTACCGGGTTACCGCAACAGCCTATTGACATCACCGGGGCCACCCACTCATCACCTATGTGTGGGGGTGTGTTACCACACCCATTTCCAAACTCTCAATTGATAAATTACCCAATCATACCACGATCACAGCGTCAGTATCGCTGGTGAAACACTTAGCCAGTTAAGCTGAGACTCTCTGTACCAATGGTGCATCGAGTATATTCGCAACTGTGTAACCTTTCCGTGGAGAAGACACCATATTTTAGGACGTCCACTCATTACAGGTTAAGCCCGCGCTCTTTGTTAAAGCATGGGATGCAGGCTTATTAGCATCCTCAGAGAAGCCCCATCATTCAGGGACCACTCCTCACTGGAAAGGCCGGCGATCTCTGCCTGGCATCGGATCCGCTAATCCTTACCTTCAACCCTATCACTGTTTTGCACTAACCCAGACCTTAAGATATGTGATTTAAAAAAAATCTGCACTTCTCAGGAATCTAATCCACGACCCCTAAAACGGCGTTGTATCAGTAACAAGCATGTCTAACCAGAGTTAGTTACATAAGAATGCAAAATTGCATATAGGTGATTTCAACGTAAGTGATTTACACGATGCCTCAAGCACGTATAGGTTCTCGTACATAGTCGAAATACACTTATACAATAATTTGTTTTGATAAAAAAAATGACGCTATTTCTTCCTTAATGATAAAAATAAGAATTGAAAGTTGTTTTCATCTAATGTTGGGCCTTTTAATTTTTTAAACTTTTTACCCTCACTCTGCGAACATTGAGTTTGTAAATTCCAACTGTAAGTACATGTCTCAACTTGGGGATTTGGTCAATCTTTGGATCTAATCAAATAGTAATATCTTAGCCATGATACTTCGAAAATAAGAGGTTAACAGCACTTCATAACGTCAAGTTGTTAAACTATCGTGTTCAAAAAATCAGTTAGGTGTGTCCATCTGGTTACATAACTGGCTAAAAGTACGGCTAAAAGTATGGCTCAATGTCTGTCTGAATATCAGGCTGAAAGTGTGGCTTAAAATGTGGCTGAAAATATGGCCAAAAGTATGGCTCAAAGTATGGCCGAATGTATGGCTCAATGTCTGGCTAACTATAGGACTAAAAGTATGGCTGGAAGTATGGCTTAAAGTATGGCTCTCAGTATTGTTAAATGTATGGTTTGAAGTATGGCTCAAAGTATGGCTAAATATCAAGCCAAGTAACTAGCTAAATGGCTGGTCTTATACAATTCATAAATATAATTGTATGATCTTTTCTTATTGAAACTTGAGTAACACAATGCTCTTAAACAAAAAATGTATTTGTTATATAGTAAAAAATATATTATCGAACACGATGCTGGACTTTTGACTTACAACTTTGTCATTTGTTTCTTCTGTACAGGTTACGAACACAGTGAAACTGTATATTATAATGATACAATTATTTTTTATAGCCAAAAGAACCTTTCCCTGCTTATTTACATATGTTTTTATGCATTGAATGTTGTGCATCGTAAATGTACAACGTACCTTTAACCTGGTACGTGAATAATCGTGTTGGTTACATGAGTATGCACATATGCATATGAGCGATTCCGACGTAACTGACTTAAACGATGCCTCGAGTACATAAATGTACTCATCCATAGTCAAAACACATTGATGAAATGGCCCATTTTTGTGTAAATAATGACGCTTTTTCTCCTTCAATGATAAAAGCCAGAGTTCACAATCGTTTTCATCCAGTGTTGCCTTTTAATTTTATCACCCTTTGGCCCTCGCTCAGCGACCACTGACTTGATATATACTAATTGTGTGTAGACGTCAAATCTTAGGGATTTTGTAGATCTTTGGCTACTTATATCGCAACAAAATTCTAACATTTAAATCTGCAATTCGTGAAGACATTTTGGGCCCAAAACCTAGTCAAAAAGTCGTGTCCCCCTCATCACTATTTGAAAACAAGACTGAGTGGGTCGATGGCACTACACAACCTAAGTTTGCTAAACTATAATTTAAAAAAACAAATTGGTGGTGCTCGTGTAATTAAATGTCTGGCTCAAAGTCTGGTCAAATGTTCGGCCTAATGTCTGGCAAATAAGGTTTTTCCTCTTTGACTTTCAGGCGAAATATAGCTGATACTAAATGTTACATAATTAACCTAGTTTGTGCAAAAATTAACAAGCTTACGCAATATCTCTTACAACAGTTTACAAAATAAAATTGAATTATTTAACGAAAATTAATAAGAATAGTTTAATGCGTTTCAGAATTTGACATACATTTTAATGATATGATTTTTCATTACATCACTTTAAATTAGACACTAATGAACCTTCACAATGTTCTTATAGTTCTTTACATTAATATATTTTTATTATTTTATAATAGAAAAGCTGTAAGGGCAAAAGTATTATAAAGTATCAAGAAATGGATATTTGTCTTAGCAAAAATTGTTCTTGTGTCTAGAAATTAGTAATCATTGCCAAAAGAAGAGGTTCAGGATAACGCAGAATCTACAAGTAGTAGGTTTTAAAAACTAGACGAGGAAGTAGTGGTGGAGTCAAGATTCAAACTGTCTGTACCTGTAAGCAATATTTGTAGAAGAATAATTGTAACGACTCATAATAATGAATCTGATTGAGAACTTTTGGATGGCATTTATAGTAAAATAATAATGAAACCGCTTATTTGTCGGTTCATTATACGATAAGCACTTTTTCGTGTTAGAGGCTATCAATTTTCCATATAAGGCAATAATTCAAATGAGCAGCTCGACTATTGATTGAACTGGAATAGTCTTATATTGCGATTATTGATAGCCAAGAATGCTAGATGCACTCGACATAACTCTTTCCAATCATATCTCTGTACACTGAATCAACTACATCTATTGACTGTACTGCGTCGCCTGTCAAACTAACCTTGGCAGAATCGGCGATTTAAATAATTATTTACTCAAAAACTATCCGTTTTCGGGACTAGCCCCTGTAAGAACTTTTGTTCAGAAGATCATAATATAGAACATGTATATTAATTTTAGCCAATTCCACCGTGAACCAAAAGTCCATTAAGTTGCTGCGGGGTCCTTTGCATCAGGTTTTCTTTAAACTTGAAAAGACTTATGCCTCAATGGTTCAAATAATGTAAAAGACCTTTGGCAACGACCGTATGGGTAAAAGTTAAAATGCTCTAAATGGTTTTAAGATAGCTTAAATCTGTTGACAGAAATTCACGCTATTACAATCCTTCAAGCACAACAGCACGAAAAATATCAATTGTGTGCAACTTGCAATTAAAAAAAAATGTCGATTGACTGTTCGCAAACTCAAAAGTGATCTTGGAATAACAAAAACTACTGTTTGGAAAATTAAAAAAAAACTTAGTTATGTTTAGCATGTGTGCAAAATTTATCCTGCGTTTGGGAACAGCAGAGAAGAAGAATATTCCCTTTGAAATCGCTTCAGGGCAGCTTTTTGAGATAGATATCCTTATCCGCAAAATTAAAATTTAAAAAATTTTTTTCTACTATTTTGTAAGCCTAATGTTTTACAAATGAAATTTTGTATTTGGCATATCTGTTGGATATTCAAGTAGATTTGGGATCGTAAGCTTATGTAAAGTAGTCCGCTGACTACTGCTCGCGAGTAAGAGAGAATAAGATGATATGTGTGAACTTGTATAAATGTATGTGCGCGCACACATATAAGACTTCTAGGCACTTGCGCTCTGAGAGCCAGTTCACGTCTCCTCGCTAAGCTATACGCATCGCTATGAGTCGCTCTAGTTTTCTTTTGATAACTTTTTTCTAAATTCTAAGCATTTTATATTTTCTTTTTTTTGAAGTGTAAAGAAGAGTTGATTATTATTAAATAAATTAGTTTTCGTTAAACTTGGTGTTCAGTGTATTAATAAAGTGAGAGACCACTTGGTCATTCTAACAAACTTCCTCATCTTCTCTCTTTCCCTTGCTACTTTTCCGGCAGTAATTAAAATTAAATCATACAGTCCATTTACTAACGTCTCTTTCTTTAACATTAGTCATTTGAGTCAGATTTGTAGTAGTGGAGCGGGGCAAGTCGCCTTAGTTAAACGGCTCTTTCCGTCATTTTACTTAGTTGTGCGTCGTGCGGCAGCCATTTTGAGTTGGCTTCAAAGCACGTACTTTGGCTAGCTTTGACCTCGGCAACTCGTCTCTCTCTTTCTAGCTCTGTTATAGTAGATCGGTGCGTACTGTGTACCTCGTGTTGTTGTCTTGCTGTCGATCGCTTGCTTTGTGTTAAGCATACGTATAGGTGTACGTATTAGTTTTGGTCTTTGTATCTCAGTAAAGAGTACACGTAAGAATTTATTTGAAGGAGAAATACAGGCGCATAGTATATCTTAAGCACTCGTTACCTCTTTCTTACTCGCACCGCTCTATATAATAGTATCAGTAAATCTTGTATTAGAATACAGCGTTGCGTGATATTTGTCTTTGAATTGAATTGTATCAAGCTTGCAGTCGTGAACTCACCAGCGGTGACTGTGTTTCACCTATTAGATTACTATTATTTACTATTATACGTTCGATTTGTAAATTTTAGTACGTAACTACTGTCATCGCTTGCGTCAATAATCACTGCAATCATCGCATCTACAGTCGCAATGGCCGCCTTTGTACCAAGCCATCGTAAGCTGTGTCTTTGATTGTCGCCACCTCGAGGGATCTCGCCTGTTGACGGATGCTTGAGTTTGCTTGTCATCACACTGGATAAGTTGTAAGTTGTCTACTGAGTTAGAGGACATCCAGGTATGACAATTGAATGTATCACTTTAGTTTGCGGACTGCTGCGATCATTGCATCTCGAGTTCTAATAATCTAGCACTGTTGTAAAGTACTTTGTTTGATTTTAGATCAAGTTTGTGGATGGTTTACTGGGTGAAACCGATTATCTTTATCAGGAAATATTCAATACTGCCTCATATGTGTTGAAACAGGATAGATATTTAATTTTCTTGTAGTTTATCGTTTATATGATTTATTTCTCTATAGTTGTGTAGCCTAGTTTGAATCTTGGTTTGATTCTCTCTTATCTAGCTCTTGCTCCTGAGTCAAGCTCTAAACAATTTTAGTTGAGACCGATTAGTTATTTTTTTATTTATTAGTTTTCAGCCATTATTTAGACCTAGAAAACGGACTCGCATGCATATCTGTGTAATAATTACAATTACAATATCAATTTTACAAAAACATCTTAAGACTACAAATTGCATTGTTACACTTAATCCTATTCTCCATACCTTTACATTACATCTCTTTTAGTATTAATAACACTTAACTCTATAAGCTTTGGTAACTTTTACATCTCATATTGACAGGCACACGCATAACCTTATGTTCTTACGCTCATAATTAGACTTATTTCTGAACCTACCATTTATACTTATATGACATATCATACACTTTTGCTCGCCACCTTTCGATATTTACATACTTAATTTTGTTCATCTTTCTCCCCCCCTCTTCCCTCTTTACCCCTCTTTTCTGAATCGAACGCTTTAGTTATTGCTTTTGAAATCTTAAACGCCGCTTTGTTTACATTTTTATTTAATAGCCAGTAAATTTTTTCTTGCAAATTCATATCTTTAGGTACCACCTCTACATTTAGGTTTTCGCATTTTCCCAACATATGTTCCCAACTTCCCTCCCCTTTCTTACATAATACACAAGCTTTATCCTTTTCTTTTAACCAATACTTATTCCTTATTTTTAAATTGCCACATCGTGCCCTTGTAATTACGCTAATACATGTTTGTTTTTGGTGCCTCTTTAAAACCAACGGTAATTCCACCGGCTCAACTTTCTTATAGAACTTATTATACTTTGAAGCATATATTTTACTGTCAATCATTTGCATTTCAATATCCTTTTGTCTTTGCCATACTAACCTATTGACATTCTTCCCTTCATCTCTTAGTCTTTCTATCTCCACCCCGCTTAGTTCCAAACTATTCAAGAATTGTTCTCTTTCCATACTCGTTTTTAACTTTGTATGCTTTTTCCTGTCCAATTCCCTCATTATTATGTACCTTGGAGTGCAGAAGTCTAGTTTAAGAACCCACCTAAAATAATCCATCTGTACCTTTTCTAATTCTTTTGCCCCTTTCCATCCAAAGATTTTTGCCCCGTAACTCACAGTACTCTTTACTAAATATTTATAAAGCATTGCCCTTCTCCCTAAATCCTCCTTGCATTTTCTTTCCCCCAAGCTCCATGTTTTCTTTGCAGCCAGCATCCCTTTTCTTTTTAATTCCTTTATATGATCTTTATAATTTCCTACTCTATTAAAGTTAAAACCCAGGTACTTATACTTTTTTACTTCTTCCAGTTCCCCTTTGTCCCATTTCCACACTTCTTTCTTGCCATTATTAGGTTTATTACATACTAATATTTTTGATTTTTCCTCGCTTACGATCAGCTTCCTTTTCTTTGCAAACCTTTTCAATGTACCCATCATATTAATCATAGCCTCTCTGTTTGTTGCAAGTAATACCTTATCATCTGCATACGCTAATGACCATATTCTATTCCTCCCAATCGTTACACCCCCCACGTTCCTATCCCTTAAATCATCTTCCAAATCCACAATGTATATACAGAATAAAATAAGACTCAGTAAACACCCCTGTCTTAAACCTTTTGTCACCCAGAATTCGTGCGTTTTTTCTTCCTCTACTCTTGTCCTGACCTTCGTTTCTTCATACAGGTTTTTTATTCGGCTGACTATATACTTGCTAATCCCTTTTTTTCCATGATTTCCCACAGTTTATCCCTATCTACAGTGTCAAAGGCTGCTTTGTAATCAACGAACAAGGCGTATACTTTTCCTTTACCCTCTTTGGCTTTCTGTATCACATAATTTAAAATAAATATATTGTCAATTGTCGACCTACCTTTTCTAAATCCAGCCTGTCTATCCGGTAAAATCCCTTTTTCATTTATTTCCCTCTCCAATCTTCCCCTCAACACCTCAGTATACACCTTGTATGCAGTCGGCAAAAGCGAAATTCCTCTGTAGTTTTCCGGTTTGTCTTTGTCTCCTTTCTTAAACAGAGGTACAATAATCGCCGTCTTCTAATCTTCCGGTATCTCGTCCCCCTCCCATACCTTAAATAAAACTGCACACAAAGCGTCCCTCACCTTTTTACCCGCATGCACCCAGGCTTCATTTGGGATCTTGTCTATTCCTGCCGCCTTCTTTTTTTCAGCTTTCCTATTGCTTTATTAATTTCCATTTCATTTATACCCACTACTTCGTTCTCATCGTCCATTAAAATATCATTAACCCCCATTACCTTTTTTTCTTCACCCTATAACAGTACTCTGAAGTGACTTTTCCACCCTTCCAAGCTTATATTATTTTCTACAGCCTCTCTTTTATTCCTGAATTTATTTAAGAACTTCCATACTTCACTTGCATTTTTAATGCTTCTCAGCTCCAATTTTTCCCGTTCTTTATCTTCCTTTTCTTTTCCAATGCATAGATTTCTCCATTCTTTTCTTCTATATAAGTAACTATCCTTATTGTTTTCTCCCCTCCTCCATGCAACCAAGGCCTTTTAGACCTCCCTTTTCATTTTTCCACACTCTCTGTCCCACCAACGTTTCTCCCCTAATCTCTTATTTTTTATCCTCATTTCTTTTTTAATCATAGCTCCACACACTTTGGCTTTTATTAACTCCCAAATATCTTTTGCCTTTAAATCTATCCCAGCAGTGTTTTCGAATTTTTCTGTATTCTTTTTATATTCGAATATACTTTTATCATTCCACAAATGAATATTTTTCTTCACTTCCTTTCGTTTGTGACCTTTCTTTGTCTTAATAAACCTTAAATAATAAACCTTACCCACCAAATTAAACCTGAGCGGAAAGTGATCAGAATCTATTTTACTCTCTATCCAAAACTTTTCTATTTCATCAGTCCAGCAACACCCTACTAACACGTAGTCACTGACGGAGTAGCCCCTTGCTCCTATATAAGTGTATTCTCCCTCTTCGTCACCCTCCCATTTCCCGTTCAACAGATACCATCCCTTGTTATTTATTAAATCTATTAACTTATGCCCTTCTCTGCTAATTACTTTATCTTTGCTTTTTCTACCTATGTCGGCTCCATCATCCTCCCCCCTACCCCCGCATCTGAGTCACTTATTTTAATATTAAAATCTCCCCCGATTATTAAATTTTCATCTAAAAAATCCGTGCTTTCTAGTACCTCAATAAGCTCAGCCAAATTACCCGGATTGTAAACTGAAAAAATTTTAATATTTTTTCTCCCATTTATTATTGCAGACTTCACCAGCCCCTCTTTTACAATCTCCACAATTTTGCTTCCTGCACTTAAATACCTATTCTTAACTCCAATTAAGAAACCCCCTTTAGCCCTCCCTTTTTTCATTTCTCTGATAGCATGTACTCCTTCCCATGTAAACTCTGTAGAGAGCCTATGTTTTACAATTTCCCAGTCCTTCTTCTCCAACCAAGTTTCGGACAGACTCACAAAATCGGCCCCCTCTATAAAGTTGCAGAAGTCTCTATCTTTGTTATGAAAACCGGCAATATTCCAGAACAATACCGAATTTAAATCAACACAGCCTCTGTCCCCTACACTATTCTTACGTCCGCTTCCCCGCCTCTGCCTTACTCTCCAAATTCTTATTTTTATTTTTATTCAGATTTAAAATCGTTTTATCGCTAGAAAGCTCAGAGCCTCGTTGAACAGTAAGTTTATTATTCTTATTGAGATCCCGTGCATCTCTATTGCTATCCTCCAATTCGCTACTTTTAACTATCTCAATATTCGCCACGTTTACAGAATAATTTTTCTCTCCTGGTCTGCTGTGCACTTTCGCTTTATCACCTCCTTCCCCCGGTGCAACACCGTCATTATTAACATTTTCAGCTTTTGTGGCTTCTGACTTTGAAATATCCTCCCACCTGTTCCATACCCCTCCAACAAGTACCCTACCCTGCCCCACTTTTACTTCCCAGCCTTTGTCTTTTTTATGTTATGCCCATTTTACAATCATTTCCTGTTTCTTTCTGTCGTCGTATGACATATCATTTTCTATGTATATACTAGTTCCCTTTAGGCTGGACTTATTTTTCATAACATTCATTTTCTCTTCCACACTGTCAAGCTTAATAACAATAACTGAATCACTCATGCGTACACTCACAACTTTTTGTACACGTCCATTCGTTACTTTTGACAAAAAATTTTCTACCCCGCTTTTTACATCATGCCCCAACCCCGCTGCCCCTTTAACAATAATATTATTTCTTCTATCTGCCCGTTCCCTTTCAGATACAAGTTTTTTCATTTTAAATACCTCTCTATCAGACAAGCTGACGCCACACAAACCCGTTGTTATGCTCCACGTTGAACCACCTTTGTAGCTGCCCCTGCATGACTGCAAACCAGCCGACCGCTTCATGCTCGAACCGTTCGCCGTGTCTTCTTCGCTGTTCTCCCAATGTTCTATCCTCTTCTCACAGTCCTCCAGCCGCTTGTTTACCAGCATCTCCAGCTCCTTTAGATCAATTATTGCTCTCTCTATCTTTATCCTCTCTTGTCGTATTTTGTCCAGCTCCTCTCTGCATGCATCCCTTACTTTCTCGCTCTCCGATCTCACGGCGCGGCACAATCTTGCCTCCTCTTTCCTATCAAACTCGAAATCCTCATTCTTTGCTCTTGTATCCGTTGTGACTTGATTATCGAGAGTAGACTGCTTTAACCCGCTTTTCTCCGCCATTTTCTCTGTACCAGACTGTCTTATCGTTACCTTTGCCTCCTTTTTTTCAAAGTTCTTCACTACTGTTAGCCCTTTGTTTCTCGTATTGCGGGTTTTAAGAGCACTCTCTCCCTGTTTGCCGCTCATCTTTCACAACACAATGTACAGACTCACACCAGCGCTGCATGCACCTTTCTAACCTCCAATTACCTATATTACTTTGAGTGACACTTTTTGCAGATCCTTGGACCCTTCTCGACTCCTTTCAACAAATTACACTTCGCCGGTCTCCCTTTTCTATTCTCCAACTCAGCAAGCCATCTTATTGTTCCAGCAACCACAAAAACCCCGGCCCTTAGCACAGACACTGTAGACATGACGTCCGTACGCTAAGGCGATCTGCACGTGAGTCCTGAGACCGATTAGTTATATTATAGTCAGAAAACATGGAAGCTCTCTACAATAAGCAGCTGAAACGCCACAAGAGAATCGTTAATTCTTTCGATAATATGACAAAAAGGAAAGCTCCTTCGTAATTGAAAGCAGTGGAATTTCATCTTTCTAACTTAAAGTTAGCTCATTCAGAAATTCTCAAACTAGATGAATTAGACGAAACCCACAAGTATTTTACTTCAGAGTTGTATGATCTCACTATTGGTGCTTATTTTAACGTAAAGGGAGATTTTTAAGAATTTATTGGATCGTTTCCACCGGATCCTAACCTTTCTCTCCCCCCCCCCCCAAGCTCCTCCAGCTCCTATTCCGGCTGCTGGAGCAAACTTTTCGCTTCCAAAAATTAAATTGCCTTAGTTCTCTGGAAATAACTATGAATGGGAACACTTTCGTGACCTATTTAGGGGTTCAGTTCATCAAAGAGAAGACGTGCCAGCGATTATTAAATTTCACTACTTGAAAGCGCATCTGTTTGGAGAAGCGCTGAGTTTAATTCAAGGTATTGCTGTCACTGAACAGCAATATCAGAATGCTTGGGATACTCTCGTTAACACTTTTGAGAGTCAGCGTCATCTTGTTCACTCATGTACTTCGATAATCCTCTCTTGTAAACCTATGAAAAGAGAGATCTGATTTTTGAATCTCGTTTATGTTTAAATTGTTTTGGTCACCACTTGGCTAAAGATTGTAAGTCTGATCGATCCTGCATTATCTGTAACAAGAAGCATCACTCATTATTACACAGTGATCCCTTCGAACCAAAGATTTACTCATCGGATTCGTCTAATAATTGTGCTGATGTTAAGGATTGTGAGCCTACCGATGATGGAGAGTCCACTCATCAAACTCACACTCTTCGATCTAAAGGTCTTGGAGTTTTGCCAGCTATTGCTAGAGTTTACGTCATTGGACCTACTGGTGTTAGACTGCTAGCTTCGACCTGATCGAAGCTGATCGACCAAGCTTTGCAGGTTTCGATAATCTCTCGTTCATTGTGTGACTTATTAAACCTTCAAATGGAAAAAAGTAACTTGAAGCTCAATGGGACTGGTGGAGTTTCCGTTGATTCTCCTAAAAGTAAGGTCCACTTCAAAATGCAATCTCGATTAGATTCTTTGATTGAGTTTAAGGTGGATGCTTTAATCCTCAATAAGGTTTCTTCCTACCAACCACCGTTGATTAAGGTCGATTGCAATTTTCGCCATTTAATTGGCTTGGACTTAGCTGATTCTGAATTCACAAGGTCAGATAAAATTGACCTACTTTTAGAAGCCAACATTCATGCAATTATGTTAAAAAACGGTGTTCATAAGGGTCAAGTTGACGATCCCATCGCCATCGCTACTTCTCTGGGATGGCTTGTATCTGGCTCTGTAGCGAAACATTCTACTAATTTGACTGTTAGCTCGTAACATTGTACAACGGATGTTGAGCTCAATTAGTTAGTACAAAGATTTTGGGAAACGGAGGAAGTACCTCGCCCCAATTCTACTCTCTCGTCCGAAGAAGACAGCTGCAAACGATTCTATCAAAGAACAGCTAGTAGATTAGAAGATGGACGTTACCTTGTGGGTTTATCGTTTAAGGAGGACCCTACTGTTTATCTTCAATCCTAGATCGATTCTCATCATCAAGCCGTCTCGATTCAGAATTCATTGGAAAATCGATTTGCCAAGAATTCTTCTCTGAAAGACGCTTACATCAAGTTTATGGAAGAGTATGGAAAGTTGGGTCACATGGTAGCTAGTTCATCTCCAACTGGTTGGTATCTCCCTTATCACGGAGTCCTCAAGACATCTAGCTCGACCACCAAACTTAGAACTGTCTTTAATGGTTCCTCCCGGACTATTGAAGGTATATCTCCTAATGACCTAATTTTGACTCAATATTGAGATAGCGTTGTTACCAATTCGCCTTCCTAGTTGACGTGAAGTCTTCTCGCTAAGCTACACGCATCGCTATGAGTCGCTCTAGTTTTTTTTTGATAACTTTTTTCTAAATTCTAAGCGTTTTATATTTTCTTTTTTTTGAAGTGTAAAGAGGAGTTAATTAATATTAAATAAGTTAGTTTTCGTTAAACTTGGTGTTCAGTGTATTAATGAAGTGAGAGACTACTTGGTCATTCTAACAAACTTCCTCATATTCTCTCTCTCCCTTGCCACTTATCCGGTGGTAATTAAAATTAAATCATACAGTCCATTTACTAACGTCTCTTTTTTTATTAATATCATCGTATCATAATTTGATCAATTCTTTTACCATTGATATTATGAAAATTAAGTAAGAGACTGCCAAATTTCAAGTTTTTTAAAAGTTATAAAATTTACTTTTAAGCATAACATTGTAACTGTAAATGACAATATCCTAGAAGAGAAAATTATAAATTATTAATAATTAAAGNGTGGTTGACGGAGGGCAACGGAGCTGATCCGTTATCCCATAGGAACCCTGAATACTGGTGTTCACGCTGTCGTGGCAAACACACATTAAAAAATTACGATTCAGGGTTTCGGATCCGCAGTATCAGCGACTGATCAGGGTGAAAAAGCTGACCCGTAGGCGTCGTTATCATATGACTGCAACATCCTAGAGGTAGGTTCTATGGCCTCTACGAAGTCGAAAGCTACAAGATGATTTCCTGATAATTAAAAGAAGCCAGACAGCTTTTGTCACATATATAGTCATTTTACACCCCCAAATATCAAAAAATATTACAGACTCTGTTAAACCATATTTTTAATGGGTTGAATTTCTGTAGGACCACCACTCTTCAACACCCCTCAGCTTCCCGTTCTATTCAAAACAGTGCTCCGCAGCCCCCGCTACACCCCCTCTAGAAATTCTATTGGTTTTTACCATATTTTTATTGAGTAAAATTTTTGTATATCCCCCCTCCAATCCCTACATCCATCCCTCACTACTATATTACCTTGTAACCGGATAAATCAATAAGCTTCTCTCGCCATTTTGAAAAACTACCTCCAGGCACCCTTTAGCTGGATCACTAAACAAGGAAAAGTATGTGGGTTATTATGTCATTTTTATTTAAACTACTTTTTTGACCCCTCCTTTTAGGTTTTCCTACACTTTATAAGAAAATGATGCCAACCTCTTCATAATTGCTAAACACATTGTCTGAGCAACGCTCTAATATTTGTTCTAGCTCTCTTCAGACAATTTCCAACACTTCCTTATGAATCATTTCATCTATGCCATTTGTTAATACATTTTTACACCACCTTTAAGGTAGTGCTATGGCACTCTGGTTGGTTTTATCTTTTATTGTTAATAAGTTTATTGATTGGATTATTTAATATTAACACTACAATTGTTCAAATTTATGAATGAAGTGTTTGTAGAGATAAACCTTCATTAGTATTTCTTAGAAATTCAATTGGAAATTTATATAAATATCACTATGAGATTTATCATCACTTTTGTAAGTAGCATACTCTATGCTACAATACGTTCTCATTCCTTTTTTTTCATGATTCAGAACTCTTTTATTTAAGAAGTAAGTATAACTTTATGTACTAAAAAGTTATTATCTTTGCCAACAATATAGAAACAAACATCAGTTGTTTTCCATTTATTGAGCACTTGCAATGATTTAATTTTTCCTTCTCCAATATCTTGTTAAGTCAGCGCGACGTACTATTCAACTTTAAGTTTTCGCTTAATAACTCGGCACACACACTGGGCACGTAAACGGGACACGGAGCTAAACGGGTAGTTCTAACTAACGACACGATATATGCAAAGGGCCTACGACTGTTTTAAGACAATTTGAAGCGACTATTATGTGAGGAATATCCTGACGCACTCAACTTGCTCGTGGTGTACCTAAAGTTATCTCGTTCGCGATCTAGATGATACTGGCACCGTTACAAGAAAAAGTTTCGTTTCTAGAGGTTACGTGATGGTAAATGGTTATTTGACTTGCGACCTGACTTGGACGTACTAATACCGTCGCGAGGACTGATTTCCGCATTATTTACATTAGTTCTTGCTCCGATGGTACCACTATCATGGCGGATAGTGGTGTGCACGTAACATCTTAAGAATTTACAAGGATCCTCGGGTACCAACACCGTGGCGGATATTGGTGAACGCGTAAACAACCTTGATAATTTTCGAGGATCCTCGGGTAACAACATTGTGGCAGATATTGGTGAGCGCGTAAACAACCTTAATAATTTTCGAGGATCCTCGGGTACCAGCACCGTGGCAGATATTGGTGAGTGCGTAAACAACTTAGTTATGGACCTGACCGAAAAAGATTAAAAACGGGAAAAGAAGATATACTAAAAAATTTTAATTATAACTTTCACACTTACTTTTATTTAAATATAAGTTAAGTACACGGCGAACCAGTACGAGCCAAGGTGAGTAAGGTATTTTTATGTTACGCGCTCATGGAGCACTGAGTGATAGTAGAGGCGAACTTTAACTATACAGTCGACCGTTCGAGGGTGAAAAACAGAATTTAACTGCGTCCATACCCCGTGGTAGACTGGGAGGTAGCAGAGGCGGACTCTTACCACTCAGTCTATCGTTCGAGAGGTAGTAGTTAAGAGAGTCTCTGGGCCTCTTTATAAGGAGTAGTGGACCTTGGTGACATGCTGGTTCGAGGACGATGCAGGAAAACTTGCCGAAGGAAAATCTTGAAGAAAATACAATACCCGAAAGTCTTATTCGCTAGAACCGCTCCAGTTCAGCCACTTAGAAATTGGCACTTCCCACATCCAGCTCGCTCTCTTACATGCGTCAAGAGACAAGGAGGTGATTCACTAACTCTAGCCCTCCCTTTCTCTCTTACATTCGAATTTTATAAGATTTTAATATGACTGAACATTAAAATTAAAACAGGATATTATTATTATTNAGAAATTGGCACTTCCCACATCCAGCTCGCTCTCTTACATGCGTCAAGAGACAAGGAGGTGATTCACTAACTCTAGCCCTCCCTTTCTCTCTTACATTCGAATTTTATAAGATTTTAATATGACTGAACATTAAAATTAAAACAGGATATTATTATTATTATTTACTAATGCTAAACACCGGTCGTTCGTTTAACTTAACTCGTTGCAAAAAGAGCGTTGAAAATCGCTTAACAATTCAATTAATGCTCGGGTGAATAAACGATTGGTGTGTACGATTTATCAATTGATACTACTATTTAAACGCGAAAACGGTGGCCGCTGCCGTAATAACTCATAATTATAAAATTAGTAGTGGTAGCTACAATAATAATAGTAATAATGATAATAATAATAATAATAATAATAATAATAATAATTATTTCACCCCGTGTGCCTACTGACTAAAAACTAACCTCCCCGCATGGGACAGGTCTGTGAGAACTACTCCCCTAGAAGACAAAAGGGCATAAGAGGAGAAAGAAGAAGGAAAATAACGGAGAATTTTGGAGGTCAGCTCGCTTTCAAAGGGATGAGAGGAGGGGCACTTACGCATCTGGGCGAAGCTCGAATCTTGGCTTGCGCCGGAATAGAGTTAGAGAAGCTTAAATTTGGTGTTATTGTATGTGTGCATGTAGATGTGTGAGTCTGCTGGGTTCTGTGTATTTGGGGACGTACTTATGATTAGTGTAAGTGTTGTATAGGGTTGAAGCCGTAAAGGATACGGCGGATAGAAGGGTGCTCCTGAAGGTAGCGTACGGATTGAAGTTGCGTTTACTTCGGCAAGATTATGGAGATGCGTCCGATGGAAGCAGGGGGGATTGAAAACCTAGAGTATTTTGGAGGTCCTCAGAGTTCTGTGCGAGAGCGCAAGGACGTCGTTTAAGGTCGCAGGGACCGGGTTGGAGGTTTGCGAGTGTGGCGATGGTGGGGTTTGGGTAATCCGTAATGGAGGCGCGGATTTTAGACGCAAGGACGGGGGCTGCTTGTATTGGAGGGACGACGTTGAACTCCTTGATAATCTTAGTATTCCTGATGTACCACGAAATATCCATGACCGATCTCAGTATCTTTATGAAAGGGCCTTGGATGCCCTGTAGTCGGTTTCCCTTTGCAGCACCCCACGTTGGTTTCGCGTAGGTGTTGATGCTTTTGATAATGGCGTTGAAGGTGCGCAGCTTGGTATTCTAGGAGACTGCTTTGTTGTTGAATAAGGGCTTTAGTTGCCCTTACCACGAGTGCTGTTGATGTGCCTAACGTACGTGAGCCGACGGTCTAGCGTAACGCCGAGGTACGTAGCGGAGTAGCTCCAGTCGATTTCTACTCCGTTGACCTTTATCTCCTGCAATTTCNGGAGTTTCTTAGAAATTTTTCAAAATTAATTTATCTGTAATAAAGATTACTTTTTTTTCCTTTTCTAAAATCTTCAATAGAACTTATTTAAATTTTTTTCAAAAATTTTTGCCGTTAATACCTTTAGACATTCAGATCTTATAATACAATTAAAAATTAGTTACCACTCTTTAAAGTACAAAATCACGTAACTTATAATTGAGGACTAAAAATAAAGTAGTTATGATAAATCACAGAATTATTTTTTTGAGATAAAGTATTAAATTTTGAACAAAACCTTCCACTTATTACTTCGAAGCTTAAGTAAAGGATTACAATTCATTAATAGCATGGTCTAAGAAATGCCCTAATATTTGTTCTAACCTTCTTTAGACATTTTCCACTGCTCCCTTGACAATTATTTTATTGATATAATTTGTTTACGCATTTTCGTATTATCTTTAGCAGTAGTGCTATACTGATTGGTATTTTTTCTCTTGAATTGTCAATACGTTTAATAGTTGCATTACCGAATGTATACAGAAAAGTGAAACATAAAATTTTCATTCTAAAACAAAAAGAACGAGTAGTCGTATAAAATATTTAAACCGCTGACCTCGCTGATAGCCTTGTAAACTATAAAAAAGATAGAATTCGTCTATTTCTCTTAATCAAAATATGTTAAACTAGTGGCCCCCCGTCTCGGCTTCGCCCGAGACTTACTAAATGGAACACCGTAGTGTGTTGACTTGTAATGTGAAACGTTTTCAGTTATGAATTTCACATCTAGTTCTGACACTTCTTAGAACAAAAATCTTCTTATTAAAAACATATTTGTTTGGAATGCATACAACTTATTTGGTCAAGTAAATAGCTGCAAAAAGTGAAAAAAAAAATATCATTTTGAAAAGAACCGTGCATTTCTTATATCATAAGATAATCGTTGGCCTTAAGAGGCCGTTGATTTGCAGTTTCTCCCGTTTAATCTATGAACAGGGCTATTTTTTAAACCTGTAAAGATTTAAAGCTCGCGAAAAATATATCGTTTAAAAGTTTTTTCCGCCTTCTAACCTTAAAATAGCATATTTGCCGCTTGATTTTTGGTTCTCATGCGGAAAAATAGTATACGAAACTCGTTCGAAAAAGCTTCTTTACGAACCGAGAGTTTACGGCCCTCGTCTTCGGCACGTACCGTAAACTCTTAGTTCGTAAATCGAAGCCTTTGCAAACTCGTACGTAATTTACTATTTCTCTTATCTCACAAATTTATTACCAGAGCAACAAAGTCCTGAAGCTTAATCTCTACGTTTCATACTGCAACAAAAATACAAATACATATTCTACCTATTTAAAAATCTGAAAGATTCAAGAGATAACTATGAGCGTTATAGTGAAAAGCTGATCTCTCACTTAATAAATTCTTTTGTCATTTTCTTGATGCCTAAAATTGTATTCATTAGTCGCATTTGAAGTTTTTATTCTAATTCGACTTCTTGTGACTTTTGGCATAATTAAGACTCTTGTGAGCCCTAAAGGCTATTTTTTTTCAACTTTATTAGGTTGTAATATATTTGTTGGCAAGGTAGTTCGACGTCCGATGAACCTGAAAAGGACCACTGAGCTCCTTAAGCAAAGTCTTTCTTGACTGAACTTTCCAGCAAACGTGACTGCCTAGATACCTCATGGTGATCTTCTCGGACCTGTTATTGTAGCACCACACTGATCAGGAAGAAAACTACAACGTTTGAAGCTTTGGAGCTCATTGTAGATCTCTTTCCCAACGTCTCCTGGTATAACGTCAAAGACGCTGTCGAAAGCACCTTGTTTTTTGCAGACTTAGTTGTTTTGATGATCTAAGGTGGGAAAGTTGGTTCGTGATGCTTGCCCGTTGGTAACTGTCTCGTTCGCTCAGGTTTATTATTTTTTCTTCATAGCTGTTACGTTCTTCCAGCGCAGACCTTGGAGAAAATCGGTGACTCTTGGTTGAATGCTTAAAGTCGAGAGGGAATATATGGTCGTCGGTCATCTGGGTTCCCAGCCTTGTGACGAACAACTCTGCTCGTGACGTTTGCCAGTAAATTACTGACTTGGTTGAATAGTGGCCGGCTTTAAATAGTCCTTGAGTTGACGAATCGTCTCTGGAAATCGTTGTAAAAATGTATTAGTTGGCAAGGTAATTTAAACTCAGGTGGCCCTTAAAGAACCGATGAGATTGATGGTTAAGTAGGGAACATAAATACTTATAATGGCACTGAAAAAAGGCGGTGGTGAAACTTGCAGCTATTCCTTATTATTATTCTTAATGATGAAGAGCTAGCTGCGGGTAGCTTGACGTTGATCCTTTGGATCTCTGTGTATGTAGTCCGTACAGGAAGAAAAGTACGCTGCTGACCAAAGAATATTTCGTCTTCACGTCGTTCCTTGGATAATCAACCGTTCATCGGTAGTTAGGAAAGTGAGCCTGGAGAATACCATCTCTATAGATGTACCCTCGGGATGACCACTAAGAAGGAAACCGTTGTGGCCGCCCGTACTCTTCAGGGCAGTCTTTCCTGGCTCGCATTTGAAGTAGAAACTTCTCTGATGGCACCAGGTCGGATGGTTTAACGGCTACAAAGCTCTAAAGTGCTGGAGCAAGTTGTGCTCTGGCTAGAAACGTTTTTTAGTATTCCACCCGAGACGTTGACGTTTCGAACGCCTATTTTTCCATGGCACTCGTTTATTTTGGAGATCCGGGGTTATAACTGATTTATTTCGCTTGCCCGTAAAAGAAGAGTGTCATCGGTAGCTGAAATGCCCAGCTGCACGACTATCAACCACTATAATCAACCGCTCGATGGGGCATCTTACGTCCACTCTTAACTTTCTTTGATTGTAGTAGGCTTCAATTTTATCTCGACGCCACCTAGCGGATTCTACCTAACTAAAGCGTAAAACTAGATTATTTTATCAAAACTTTGAACTCATTTATCGTTATTGTTATTAACTTTTTCAAGAAAAAAACTATGCAAAAAACATCTCGGAATCATGAAGAATTAGTATGCAAAATTTCAGCAAAATCGGCTTAGTAGTTTTCGTAGTTAGCGATTATAACAGTTTTAGCGACTTTGCTTGATATGCTAGTAAGATATTCTAGAAAACATATAGAGGGAATTCAAACAACAAACCAGAGGGGATAAATGGGTCATGGGACCCACGGTAAGAACGAAGTTCTTTGAACATGACATGAGTATAAAAACAAAATTTCTCAGGTAACAAGGGGGTCGCAAGACCCATAGGAAGAACGAAGCTCTGTAAACGTTAGTACTGCATTTATGTAGTTCACTAAACAAAAACTTGAAAAACAAATAAAAAAAAAAATAAAAAAAATAGTTCAGTACTCACGATGATTGACCTTTGTGGGAACGTCGTGCATGAATACAGTACTCACGAAGTTCAACCGTAGTGAGTACTAAACTATTTTTTTTTTTTTTTACTCGTTTTTAAAGTTTTTGTTTAGTGAACTACATGAATTCAGTACTAACGTTTACAGAGCTTCGTTCTTCCTACGGGTCTGGCGATCCCCTTGTTACCTAAGAAATTGTGTTTTTATACTTATGTCATGTTCAAAGAACTTCGTTCTTACCGTGGGTCCCATGACCCATTTATCCCCTCTGGTTTGTTGTTTTAATTCCATTTATATTTTATTTCATTNATTACTAAAATTTTTGAGGTACATTAATAAATTTAAAACAAACAATATAATAGAGGTTACTGTTACTAAATTTAATAAAGAAAAAGTTTTAAATATTTTTTGTCATTTACAATTGTTTAACGCGATACAACAAGATTTTATAAATTTAGACTTGCAAGTAATAGTACCAAATCTCTTTGTTTCTCATTAATTTCAATATATACTTCATTCCAAGGACCATAATTAAGTTCTAAAATTTCTGCTGCTTGGTTTAAAAACTGCCTGGTTTCCTTTATAACTCTCCTGTATCAGAAATACAAATTTATTTTATACCTTATATAAGAATATTTATAAATATTATTTTACTTAAAGTAGTGATGATAAATATCATAGTAACTATAATTATTGCCAATAAAAATAGTGAAAACTGTAGTATTAGGTAAAGTTTGTCATGACAATGGTTATGAAAAAAAGTTGTAATAAGAATAGAAGATTTAACTAAGTATCGTATTTATCCTGAAATAATATTGCAAAACAAGTTTTAGATTTCTAAACTATTATTCTTTTTACTATTACCACTACTATTATTGTAACTCTTCCCTAATGATGATTTGTGCAACTATCATATCTAATTTTGTTAACAAATAAAATAGCTATAAGCGTTAAGCCAAACAGTGCATAGTATATGTCGATGAAAATCCTAATTTCTGCGTAAAGAACGTTTGACACTTTCATTGACCTTCGTACTTAGCCAACTTACTACGGAAGTATACAGAAAATATGACAAATCGAAAATAAAATTTAGTTTGTGACTTTCATGCTACCCACTGTTGTATTTTTTTTTTTTTTTTGTTTCTTTGATGGAGCGGGGAAGAGAAAATCTTCATAGACATCCCAGCTAATCCAGTGGTAGTGTCGGATTCACCCCGTGTGCCTACTGACTAAAAACTAACCTCCCCGCATGGGACAGGTCTGTGAGAACTACTCCCCTAGAAGACAAAAGGGCATAAGAGGAGAAAGAAGAAGGAAAATAACGGAGAATTTTGGAGGTCAGCTCGCTTTCAAAGGGATGAGAGGAGGGGCACTTACGCATCTGGGCGAAGCTCGAATCTTGGCTTGCGCCGGAATAGAGTTAGAGAAGCTTAAATTTGGTGTTATTGTATGTGTGCATGTAGATGTGTGAGTCTGCTGGGTTCTGTGTATTTGGGGACGTACTTATGATTAGTGTAAGTGTTGTATAGGGTTGAAGCCGTAAAGGATACGGCGGATAGAAGGGTGCTCCTGAAGGTAGCGTACGGATTGAAGTTGCGTTTACTTCGGCAAGATTATGGAGATGCGTCCGATGGAAGCAGGGGGGATTGAAAACCTAGAGTATTTTGGAGGTCCTCAGAGTTCTGTGCGAGAGCGCAAGGACGTCGTTTAAGGTCGCAGGGACCGGGTTGGAGGTTTGCGAGTGTGGCGATGGTGGGGTTTGGGTAATCCGTAATGGAGGCGCGGATTTTAGACGCAAGGACGGGGGCTGCTTGTATTGGAGGGACGACGTTGAACTCCTTGATAATCTTAGTATTCCTGATGTACCACGAAATATCCATGACCGATCTCAGTATCTTTATGAAAGGGCCTTGGATGCCCTGTAGTCGGTTTCCCTTTGCAGCACCCCACGTTGGTTTCGCGTAGGTGTTGATGCTTTTGATAATGGCGTTGAAGGTGCGCAGCTTGGTATTCTAGGAGACTGCTTTGTTGTTGAATAAGGGCTTTAGTTGCCCTTACCACGAGTGCTGTTGATGTGCCTAACGTACGTGAGCCGACGGTCTAGCGTAACGCCGAGGTACGTAGCGGAGTAGCTCCAGTCGATTTCTACTCCGTTGACCTTTATCTCCTGCAATTTCTTCCTTGGATTTTTCCAAGAGACGAGCATGGCTATAGTCTTTGCCTCATTTACGATCAGTTTCCAAAGACTATACCAGTTATGGAGAACGACGGTATGCTCGTTTAGAAAGGTGGTGCACCAAGAGTGTTGTTTTGACGTGCAGCTGACCGCGACGTCGTCTGCATAGACGTATGTGTTGATGTTTTCGCGCTGGGGCAGGTCATGGAAAAATATGTTGAAGACAGTCAGTGAGAGTTTGGAGCCTTGGGGGAAACCAGAGGTAATTAGGCGGGGGTCGAAGAGGGAGTCGCCTACTTTCACGCGGATGAATATGTCCGAGAGGTAGGATTTGACGGTACCGATAAGGTAATGTGGAAAGTCTAACTGAATAAGCTTGTACAGGAGGCCCTCGTGCCAAACTCTGTCAAAGGCCTGCTGTACATCTAGGAAAGCTATTACGGTGAGGTTTTTGTGGATGATTCTATCGGAGAGGTCTTCGGTGACTCTCAGAAGCTGGTGTACGGCCGAATGTCTGGCTCGAAAACCGTACTGCACATCTGGGAGGATTTTATTTTCCGTAGATTGCTTGTGTAGGCAGATTAAAAGGACGCTTTCGGTGATTTTACTGTGCGAAGAGAGTAAGATAATTGGTCTATGGCTCGAGGGGTAGCTGAGGGGTTTTTCAGGCTTCGAGAGGCAGATGACCGAAGTCACCTTCCACGCAAATGGAAAATAACGAAGGCGCATCACGGCGTTAGTGATGTTGCAAATCGCCATGATGAATTTTTTCAGAAAAATTTCCAGGACGTTATTGAAAATACCGTCACTGCCAGGTGTTTTCCGAGTTTTTAGGGAGCGGATGATGCCTCTGATTTCGAAGGGTGTGCAGAGTTCGAAATCCGGATTTAGTTCAGGGGTTCTCGGTTTTTGCCAGAGTTTCTGGACTCTTTTCTTCTCCTTGAAAAGAAGCAAGAGGTCGCGGGGGAGTTTAAGTGTGTGTTGGGGAGCTGTAGTTTTTGTGGTGGTGTCTTGTGTGCACTTGTTGAGTTCGTCTGTGAATTCGTCAACTGCTATGTCAAGTTCCGTTTGGGATCTAATGGGACGACATTTAAATGGGAAGAATTCGAGGTTGTACGCGAGGTGGGCCTTGTCTATGCGGCTGGTGGTAACGGGTATCGTGAGAACGGATCTAGGGATCTCTAAATAGACTGGGTTATGGTTACAAGGGAGGTCTGGGGAAGTTTGTGGTTCCGTAGATATGGTCAAGATTTTTGTCAGGAATATGTCTTAAATGTATGGGTCTTGGTCTGGTGAGCTAGGATAGTGAGTTGGTTCACTCGGAGCCTCAATGTTGATAATGAGGTTACGCAGGTGTTTGAGGAGGGAACGACTTTAAGGATTTTCGTGTTTGTATCCCCGTGATTTGTGCTTGGCGTCATTGTTGTAGTGATTAGTGAAACTAAAGACAGATGAAGATGTCACAACTTGTTTTTATGCACTTTTTAAATACACATGAGTAGCATTGCAACGAGCACCACAATCAGAAAAGCAGTAAATTATCTGTTGTTTTCCCACTCCTACAAGATTTTAAATAATATTGATTGATGAATCATATGTACCTCACGTATTACATAAGCGCCTTAGAAACAGGCTGTTGCTAAGATCACTGACCACCACACTTATAAGTTTAGCTAACGGTCAAGCTGATACTTTTTTGACATCATAAGCTTATATAGAAAGATGGCCAAATACAAATCTTGACTAAACAATTCAACATGCTACTTGCACAATTCCAGAATTTTATTTCTACATGTATCCATTACAAGCTGAAAGTGTAGTGACAATTTTGTAGTAAGTATTTTTATCGGAGTTAAATAAGTAATAATAAAAATCAAAATTACGATATAGTACATCGAACATTTATACTAGTTTGTAGGTGTATATAAGCATAGTGTGTATTCTTGTAAGTGAGCGGTAGACAAGCAGTACTATCTTTAGGAAGCTGCAAGCAAGTAACTTGTTCGAGCAATTAATGCTAGGAGGCTCAAACAGAGAGAAAGCAAGCGAGAGACAGGGAGATCTTTTCTGCCCATTGGAGTATGTAATCAGACATAAGAGAGAACAGCCAGCTTAACTGCGTCTTCTGATTGCATTTATTATTTATTTAACTATTAAAATTTAGTTTATTACCAAGTGTTTTCTTTCTTCTGATTCACGAAAACTTTGAAATTCTCAAGTGATAGTTAGCAGAGTGCCCTTTCTTTCCTGTCTTTCACGTTTATTTGCAAAACAAGTATAAATGAAACAATATGTACGTAAAAAACAATGACCACCATGAGTAAAAGAGTAAAATTAAAAAGTTTTAAGACTATCACAAAAAATCATGAATATGTCTATATACCAGTGTTACAAGAGCGCCCGTAAAGAAAAAGAAAAATCAAACGGTTTTCACCAATCAAGAGAGGAAACAAATCATTTCAAGATCGCAGAAATTTCAATA
Organism: Copidosoma floridanum; assembly: GCF_000648655.2. Next base: position 372,172 of record NW_019379801.1, on the reverse strand, counting down.
GCTGTGTTTAAAGGTCAAGGCATGGACGAAAAGAGATACAAAGAATAAAAATATTTCTGGAAGTAAGTGAAGTAGAACTAAATATAGTATAGTAGAAATAATGAAGTGTGAAATGGTTAAAACATAAGAGAGAGGGAGAGAGAAAAAAAGTGCAATGGACAAAGACGATGATGGAGCTGAAATGGATTCGAAAGTTCTGAATTATGAGTACCGTAAAATTATAAATAAGTAGTTAAAGTTTTTTAGTGCTCTAAAAACGACACATGGTAAGCAAATAATTTGATAGAATGTATTAGAAAAAATCTACAGGTATCTAGATTATGTGTCAATATAAATCGGAAAAATAAGGTTCAAATGTTACTCAAAATAGTCAGTTTTTATCAATGACTTCAAAAAAGCAGTAAAAAGTTTAAAAGCAGCAAGTGCTACAGTAATTGAAAAACAGATGTTGAATTTTTCTTAGGAAACCCTGCCCAAATCATAAAATTGTATTGGTAATTTGATATACACTTAGTAGTGTATGTAGGCGTAACTATCAAGCCTCACACGCACAACATATCGCGATTATCTAGGTGACGAAGCTCGTAAGCTGCTTCTCACTCTTGCATCACTTAATTCGGTCCGTGGTCGCTACTAAGCATGACGTGGAAACAATAGTTTGTTTATTGCTTTCACAGTCAAGATTGTCTAATTTACTATGATGCATAGTAAAATTTAAGATCAACAGTTAGTGTTAAGACGACAGTCTTACCGACTACGATTGTATTGAATAAAGAAGTTTACCTCTAATATAATACACTTGTACTAACACTGCTTCCAATTCTCGAAGCACTTTTGATAATCATTTTACGGTAAAGCCTTGAGTTGTATTGGCGATACAGTTTTGATCTCCTCAATCTACGAAAACCAATGTCTTTTCATGGGTCTCTATAGTTTAAGGAATGGGAGTAAGTCATACGGCGCTACGATAGCAAATATAAAGGCTGGAATATCACGACAGTGTTTTTTTTTTCAAAAATTCATGAACAAATAACAATCTGTGAGCAGATAGTTAAACACTGGTCGAACGAAGTTCGTCAACATGCATGTCACGCTCAAAACATCTATTAAAATTACTTGGCATGAACTGAAAAAGATAACAAGATGATCAGCTACTTCTGTAGTAATGATTCAACGATTTCACAATGATTTTTTCTTCGCTTTTTTAATATTTTGATCTGTTGGCAACGTGCTAAAGGCATCCAGGGTGAGATTTGTCATCGACGTCTTCTTAGGTTTTTTTTAAAATAGCTTGTACCACTTAAACACATTTCTTTTACTTACAGTAGCCTCGTCATATACCACTGTCAACATTTAGATACTTCAGACTATTTTTTACAAAAAATTGAGTGCAAACTCTTTGTTCCATTTTTTTCGATGAAAAAAAATTCCGACCGCATCAAATTCTTCTGAACTTTTATACTTTTCACAAACAAACAAGGAATATGTATATAAAATGCCATACAGTTAAAACCACGAAAATATAATTGTCACAAGTGTGCAATAAAATAAGAAATTCAAAATTTAAATGCACGTAGTCCACAAAGTTTAAAAGTAACCTTCATATGTAAATGTAAGTCATGATAAAAAATTAAAAAGCAATAATAGTTGGACGAGTTTTAAATTATTATAAAGACTTTTATTAATACGTGAGAGTCAATATGTCCAATTTTTTTTCTTTCAATAATACGTAGCAAATCCAATTAGTTTTGATAAGGTAACAAATAAAAATAAAATAGGTGCTCAGAACAATATAACTTAGATTTTTAATAGTGAGAGTGCAATTGAAGCAACAGCTTGTAAAGAGGATAAATCACTTTTAAAAGATGGTATCCTAGATTGGTACATGTTAATTTTAAAGATTTAAATATGTTATGCAAATATAAGTTGGCTAAGGAAATACCAAAAAAAATTAAAACTGATAATATGGAATGCGTGGTATGTACAGAAAACAAAATACATGATTTACCATTAAAGATTACATAAGGAAAAATAGCTAAGGATTTCTTTGAAATAGTAAATACTGATTTGAATAGGCTTTATAAAATGGATTGAACAGGGAAAAGTATTTTAAACTTCTACACAGCTCCACAAAAAATGCTTCCTAAAATCAGGCAACACGTGCTATATGTTTTGTGGGTCGCTGAATCTCAATCTAATGTCTGTTTCACCCCAACACGACAGGTTTTTCTTATAACCCCAAAATAACAGTCAAAAACATCGTCTATTATATCCTCTAAAAAATATTTCTAAAATTCTTTTGAAATCCAGATAACACATACTGTACCTTTTTTGGATCTGAATATCTAAATCTAAATCTGATGTCCATTAAACTCAACTACATTAGTTTTTCTTATCACCTCAAAATGACGTCCAAAAAACAACATTAACTTTTGTATCCATTAACATAAATACTTCCAAAAACATTATAACTTAATAGGACAAAGAGTGTAATACAACTTTTTACGTGTATTTGTAACCCAGGGCACATCCAAGTGGTTGACGGAGGGCAACGGAGCTGATCCGTTATCCCATAGGAACCCTGAATACTGGTGTTCACGCTGTCGTGGCAAACACACATTAAAAAATTACGATTCAGGGTTTCGGATCCGCAGTATCAGCGACTGATCAGGGTGAAAAAGCTGACCCGTAGGCGTCGTTATCATATGACTGCAACATCCTAGAGGTAGGTTCTATGGCCTCTACGAAGTCGAAAGCTACAAGATGATTTCCTGATAATTAAAAGAAGCCAGACAGCTTTTGTCACATATATAGTCATTTTACACCCCCAAATATCAAAAAATATTACAGACTCTGTTAAACCATATTTTTAATGGGTTGAATTTCTGTAGGACCACCACTCTTCAACACCCCTCAGCTTCCCGTTCTATTCAAAACAGTGCTCCGCAGCCCCCGCTACACCCCCTCTAGAAATTCTATTGGTTTTTACCATATTTTTATTGAGTAAAATTTTTGTATATCCCCCCTCCAATCCCTACATCCATCCCTCACTACTATATTACCTTGTAACCGGATAAATCAATAAGCTTCTCTCGCCATTTTGAAAAACTACCTCCAGGCACCCTTTAGCTGGATCACTAAACAAGGAAAAGTATGTGGGTTATTATGTCATTTTTATTTAAACTACTTTTTTGACCCCTCCTTTTAGGTTTTCCTACACTTTATAAGAAAATGATGCCAACCTCTTCATAATTGCTAAACACATTGTCTGAGCAACGCTCTAATATTTGTTCTAGCTCTCTTCAGACAATTTCCAACACTTCCTTATGAATCATTTCATCTATGCCATTTGTTAATACATTTTTACACCACCTTTAAGGTAGTGCTATGGCACTCTGGTTGGTTTTATCTTTTATTGTTAATAAGTTTATTGATTGGATTATTTAATATTAACACTACAATTGTTCAAATTTATGAATGAAGTGTTTGTAGAGATAAACCTTCATTAGTATTTCTTAGAAATTCAATTGGAAATTTATATAAATATCACTATGAGATTTATCATCACTTTTGTAAGTAGCATACTCTATGCTACAATACGTTCTCATTCCTTTTTTTTCATGATTCAGAACTCTTTTATTTAAGAAGTAAGTATAACTTTATGTACTAAAAAGTTATTATCTTTGCCAACAATATAGAAACAAACATCAGTTGTTTTCCATTTATTGAGCACTTGCAATGATTTAATTTTTCCTTCTCCAATATCTTGTTAAGTCAGCGCGACGTACTATTCAACTTTAAGTTTTCGCTTAATAACTCGGGACACACACTGGGCACGTAAACGGGACACGGAGCTAAACGGGTAGTTCTAACTAACGACACGATATATGCAAAGGGCCTACGACTGTTTTAAGACAATTTGAAGCGACTATTATGTGAGGAATATCCTGACGCACTCAACTTGCTCGTGGTGTACCTAAAGTTATCTCGTTCGCGATCTAGATGATACTGGCACCGTTACAAGAAAAAGTTTCGTTTCTAGAGGTTACGTGATGGTAAATGGTTATTTGACTTGCGACCTGACTTGGACGTACTAATACCGTCGCGAGGACTGATTTCCGCATTATTTACATTAGTTCTTGCTCCGATGGTACCACTATCATGGCGGATAGTGGTGTGCACGTAACATCTTAAGAATTTACAAGGATCCTCGGGTACCAACACCGTGGCGGATATTGGTGAACGCGTAAACAACCTTGATAATTTTCGAGGATCCTCGGGTAACAACATTGTGGCAGATATTGGTGAGCGCGTAAACAACCTTAATAATTTTCGAGGATCCTCGGGTACCAACATCGTGGCGGATATTGGTGAGCATGTAAACAACCTTAATAATTTTCGAGGATCCTCGGGTAACAACATCGTGGCGGATATTGGTGAGCGCGTAAACAACCTTAATAATTTTCGAGGATCCTCGGGTACCAATACCGTGGCGGATATTGGTGCGCGCGTAAACAACCTTGACAATTTTCGAGGATCCTCGGGTACCAACATCGTGGCGGATATTGGTGAGCATGTAAACAACCTTAATAATTTTCGAGGATCCTCGGGTAACAACATCGTGGCAGATATTGGTGAGCGCGTAAACAACCTTAATAATTTTCGAGGATCCTCGGGTACCAACACCGTGGCAGATATTGGTGAGTGCGTAAACAACTTAGTTATGGACCTGACCGAAAAAGATTAAAAACGGGAAAAGAAGATATATTAAAAAATTTTAATTATAACTTTCACACTTACTTTTATTTAAATATAAGTTAAGTACACGGCGAACCAGTACGAGCCAAGGTGAGTAAGGTATTTTTATGTTACGCGCTCATGGAGCACTGAGTGATAGTAGAGGCGAACTTTAACTATACAGTCGACCGTTCGAGGGTGAAAAACAGAATTTAACTGCGTCCATACCCCGTGGTAGACTGGGAGGTAGCAGAGGCGGACTCTTACCACTCAGTCTATCGTTCGAGAGGTAGTAGTTAAGAGAGTCTCTGGGCCTCTTTATAAGGAGTAGTGGACCTTGGTAACATGCTGGTTCGAGGACGATGCAGGAAAACTTGCCGAAGGAAAATCTTGAAGAAAATACAATACCCGAAAGTCTTATTGGCTAGAACCGCTCCAGTTCAGCCACTTAGAAATTGGCACTTCC
>NW_019379801.1:320830-353320 GCF_000648655.2 Copidosoma floridanum | reverse complement strand
GGAAGTGCCAATTTCTAAGTGGCTGAACTGGAGCGGTTCTAGCCAATAAGACTTTCGGGTATTGTATTTTCTTCAAGATTTTCCTTCGGCAAGTTTTCCTGCATCGTCCTCGAACCAGCATGTTACCAAGGTCCACTACTCCTTATAAAGAGGCCCAGAGACTCTCTTAACTACTACCTCTCGAACGATAGACTGAGTGGTAAGAGTCCGCCTCTGCTACCTCCCAGTCTACCACGGGGTATGGACGCAGTTAAATTCTGTTTTTCACCCTCGAACGGTCGACTGTATAGTTAAAGTTCGCCTCTACTATCACTCAGTGCTCCATGAGCGCGTAACATAAAAATACCTTACTCACCTTGGCTCGTACTGGTTCGCCGTGTACTTAACTTATATTTAAATAAAAGTAAGTGTGAAAGTTATAATTAAAATTTTTTAATATATCTTCTTTTCCCGTTTTTAATCTTTTTCGGTCAGGTCCATAACTAAGTTGTTTACGCACTCACCAATATCTGCCACGGTGTTGGTACCCGAGGATCCTCGAAAATTATTAAGGTTGTTTACGCGCTCACCAATATCTGCCACGATGTTGTTACCCGAGGATCCTCGAAAATTATTAAGGTTGTTTACATGCTCACCAATATCCGCCACGATGTTGGTACCCGAGGATCCTCGAAAATTGTCAAGGTTGTTTACGCGCGCACCAATATCCGCCACGGTATTGGTACCCGAGGATCCTCGAAAATTATTAAGGTTGTTTACGCGCTCACCAATATCCGCCACGATGTTGTTACCCGAGGATCCTCGAAAATTATTAAGGTTGTTTACATGCTCACCAATATCCGCCACGATGTTGGTACCCGAGGATCCTCGAAAATTATTAAGGTTGTTTACGCGCTCACCAATATCTGCCACAATGTTGTTACCCGAGGATCCTCGAAAATTATCAAGGTTGTTTACGCGTTCACCAATATCCGCCACGGTGTTGGTACCCGAGGATCCTTGTAAATTCTTAAGATGTTACGTGCACACCACTATCCGCCATGATAGTGGTACCATCGGAGCAAGAACTAATGTAAATAATGCGGAAATCAGTCCTCGCGACGGTATTAGTACGTCCAAGTCAGGTCGCAAGTCAAATAACCATTTACCATCACGTAACCTCTAGAAACGAAACTTTTTCTTGTAACGGTGCCAGTATCATCTAGATCGCGAACGAGATAACTTTAGGTACACCACGAGCAAGTTGAGTGCGTCAGGATATTCCTCACATAATAGTCGCTTCAAATTGTCTTAAAACAGTCGTAGGCCCTTTGCATATATCGTGTCGTTAGTTAGAACTACCCGTTTAGCTCCGTGTCCCGTTTACGTGCCCAGTGTGTGTGCCGAGTTATTAAGCGAAAACTTAAAGTTGAATAGTACGTCGCGCTGACTTAACAAGATATTGGAGAAGGAAAAATTAAATCATTGCAAGTGCTCAATAAATGGAAAACAACTGATGTTTGTTTCTATATTGTTGGCAAAGATAATAACTTTTTAGTACATAAAGTTATACTTACTTCTTAAATAAAAGAGTTCTGAATCATGAAAAAAAAGGAATGAGAACGTATTGTAGCATAGAGTATGCTACTTACAAAAGTGATGATAAATCTCATAGTGATATTTATATAAATTTCCAATTGAATTTCTAAGAAATACTAATGAAGGTTTATCTCTACAAACACTTCATTCATAAATTTGAACAATTGTAGTGTTAATATTAAATAATCCAATCAATAAACTTATTAACAATAAAAGATAAAACCAACCAGAGTGCCATAGCACTACCTTAAAGGTGGTGTAAAAATGTATTAACAAATGGCATAGATGAAATGATTCATAAGGAAGTGTTGGAAATTGTCTGAAGAGAGCTAGAACAAATATTAGAGCGTTGCTCAGACAATGTGTTTAGCAATTATGAAGAGGTTGGCATCATTTTCTTATAAAGTGTAGGAAAACCTAAAAGGAGGGGTCAAAAAAGTAGTTTAAATAAAAATGACATAATAACCCACATACTTTTCCTTGTTTAGTGATCCAGCTAAAGGGTGCCTGGAGGTAGTTTTTCAAAATGGCGAGAGAAGCTTATTGATTTATCCGGTTACAAGGTAATATAGTAGTGAGGGATGGATGTAGGGATTGGAGGGGGGATATACAAAAATTTTACTCAATAAAAATATGGTAAAAACCAATAGAATTTCTAGAGGGGGTGTAGCGGGGGCTGCGGAGCACTGTTTTGAATAGAACGGGAAGCTGAGGGGTGTTGAAGAGTGGTGGTCCTACAGAAATTCAACCCATTAAAAATATGGTTTAACAGAGTCTGTAATATTTTTTGATATTTGGGGGTGTAAAATGACTATATATGTGACAAAAGCTGTCTGGCTTCTTTTAATTATCAGGAAATCATCTTGTAGCTTTCGACTTCGTAGAGGCCATAGAACCTACCTCTAGGATGTTGCAGTCATATGATAACGACGCCTACGGGTCAGCTTTTTCACCCTGATCAGTCGCTGATACTGCGGATCCGAAACCCTGAATCGTAATTTTTTAATGTGTGTTTGCCACGACAGCGTGAACACCAGTATTCAGGGTTCCTATGGGATAACGGATCAGCTCCGTTGCCCTCCGTCAACCACTTGGATGTGCCCTGGGTTACAAATACACGTAAAAAGTTGTATTACACTCTTTGTCCTATTAAGTTATAATGTTTTTGGAAGTATTTATGTTAATGGATACAAAAGTTAATGTTGTTTTTTGGACGTCATTTTGAGGTGATAAGAAAAACTAATGTAGTTGAGTTTAATGGACATCAGATTTAGATTTAGATATTCAGATCCAAAAAAGGTACAGTATGTGTTATCTGGATTTCAAAAGAATTTTAGAAATATTTTTTAGAGGATATAATAGACGATGTTTTTGACTGTTATTTTGGGGTTATAAGAAAAACCTGTCGTGTTGGGGTGAAACAGACATTAGATTGAGATTCAGCGACCCACAAAACATATAGCACGTGTTGCCTGATTTTAGGAAGCATTTTTTGTGGAGCTGTGTAGAAGTTTAAAATACTTTTCCCTGTTCAATCCATTTTATAAAGCCTATTCAAATCAGTATTTACTATTTCAAAGAAATCCTTAGCTATTTTTCCTTATGTAATCTTTAATGGTAAATCATGTATTTTGTTTTCTGTACATACCACGCATTCCATATTATCAGTTTTAATTTTTTTTGGTATTTCCTTAGCCAACTTATATTTGCATAACATATTTAAATCTTTAAAATTAACATGTACCAATCTAGGATACCATCTTTTAAAAGTGATTTATCCTCTTTACAAGCTGTTGCTTCAATTGCACTCTCACTATTAAAAATCTAAGTTATATTGTTCTGAGCACCTATTTTATTTTTATTTGTTACCTTATCAAAACTAATTGGATTTGCTACGTATTATTGAAAGAAAAAAAATTGGACATATTGACTCTCACGTATTAATAAAAGTCTTTATAATAATTTAAAACTCGTCCAACTATTATTGCTTTTTAATTTTTTATCATGACTTACATTTACATATGAAGGTTACTTTTAAACTTTGTGGACTACGTGCATTTAAATTTTGAATTTCTTATTTTATTGCACACTTGTGACAATTATATTTTCGTGGTTTTAACTGTATGGCATTTTATATACATATTCCTTGTTTGTTTGTGAAAAGTATAAAAGTTCAGAAGAATTTGATGCGGTCGGAATTTTTTTTCATCGAAAAAAATGGAACAAAGAGTTTGCACTCAATTTTTTGTAAAAAATAGTCTGAAGTATCTAAATGTTGACAGTGGTATATGACGAGGCTACTGTAAGTAAAAGAAATGTGTTTAAGTGGTACAAGCTATTTTAAAAAAAAACCTAAGAAGACGTCGATGACAAATCTCACCCTGGATGCCTTTAGCACGTTGCCAACAGATCAAAATATTAAAAAAGCGAAGAAAAAATCATTGTGAAATCGTTGAATCATTACTACAGAAGTAGCTGATCATCTTGTTATCTTTTTCAGTTCATGCCAAGTAATTTTAATAGATGTTTTGAGCGTGACATGCATGTTGACGAACTTTGTTCGACCAGTGTTTAACTATCTGCTCACACATTGTTATTTGCTCATGAATTTTTGAAAAAAAAAACACTGTCGTGATATTCCAGCCTTTATATTTGCTATCGTAGCGCCGTATGACTTACTCCCATTCCTTAAACTATAGAGACCCATGAAAAGACATTGGTTTTCGTAGATTGAGGAGATCAAAACTGTATCGCCAATACAACTCAAGGCCTTACCGTAAAATGATTATCAAAAGTGTTTCGAGAATTGGAAGCAGTGTTAGTATAAGTGTATTATATTAGAGGTAAACTTCTTTATTTAATACAATCGTAGTCGGTAAGACTGTCGTCTTAACACTAACTGTTGATCTTAAATTTTACTATGCATCATAGTAAATTAGACAATCATGACTGTGAAAGCAACAAACAAACTATTGCCTTGTTGACCCTTACTGCGTCTTTTTTTTACACAAAACTGTTAGCGCCCACCCCTGTATGCATGACAATCATACTCAGCATTGTTTCCATTGAGGCAATGTCTCTTAAAATCTTTAATTTTACCATACCCATAGCTTGCTACAGATAAATACAAACCTCACTCACCCAAACGACGCACAAATAAACAGCTGCCTTATAGGTATTATTTAAAGCATCGGCAAAACCATGTATCTCGAGAAAGTCAAGTTCAAGCAAAAATTTGTTTCATTTTGGAATATGGACCTAATTCCATAAAGGAGTTTCGTTTACCCAGGGCGTCCAGGTTTTGACTAAGTCTGTTGGTAAAATATAATCCCAAGGCACTTGACGTTATTACAAAGAGTAAAAAGAATTTTGGTAAAAATTATAGCTGGAGCTAGACGGATGGAAGAGCAAAAAAAACCTTGAAAGTTGAGCTAACAAGGCCCACCTGATCCAGCGACTAGTAGGGCTATCATTGAGAGAGACATGAAATCAAAATTTATTACTGTTTGGGTTCTAATGTAGACTTATAACTAAAACAGTTTGTTGTTCCTCATTAAGGTGTTTCGATTTATAAGTTTAATGTTCGACTGTGAATTCATCGAGTAACTCACTCGAGTTAGCAGACCATTTTTTTAATTAGAAACTGACCTTGTAGGCATTCAGCATTAGCATTTTCTGATAAGTGACCTCCAGACATTCATCAACGTAGAACTCGTCACACAAAATTTGAGCAGCTAACGGACGAGACTCTGAATAATCATCAGCCAGCTGTCTTAAAATACGAGTAGCTAAATAAGGCAATCATTTTAAGCCATAAGTTACAGTGCTTAAGACATAAGTCTAGATGAGTAAAGATAGACTGGGTCTTCATATAATTGCTTCAAACTTTTGGTCTTCTAATTTTACCAGAATTGATCAAAACGTTTTTTTAATGTCAGAAATAAAAACAAATTTGTAAAATCTCCATTTGAGAACGATCTCAAGCAAACTAAGATATTAATTTATCCAGAGTATAACAGAGAATTGGGTGACACACAAAAACTACCAGAAACTGAGCTATTAAAAACAGTATTCACCTTGTCTTTAAATACCCTATAGTGAGGCAAGTACTAAGTTGCCCTTTGATCAATAGGTAACCCTGTCATGTGATTCAGAGTCAAATAATTACAAAAGCATTAAACAGAGGCTTATTCTGAGCAAATTTATTTTCTAACTTATCAAATACTGTGTATGTACTTAACAAGCAACGCTTTTTGTTACTATACCGACTACTGGTATCCCAAGTATTATTATAACTCACCTCGGATGATATTCTTAATTAAATTGGAAGTCACCCTTTAAGTTTGTCCTAAGGTGCTGATATTATATAATAGTAAGTATTTCCTATTTTTTATGCATGATCGCTCGATATACATCGCGAAAATTTTTCTTACTAGCAAGATCACCATCAAAATAAGGTAGATCAATTGAAGGCCACGACGAGAAACTCTGACAAGAAGCCGGATTTAGATTAGGATTAGGATCTTAAATAGGATTGGCACGATATGTTTAAAACAGCAGATAATTCTCAAAATCACCATAACCTGAATAGAAGTTGTCCTCCACCGCGTCAAACAACTCACTCTCAAAATAATCATGAACTGTAGGCAAAGAGGATAAAAATCTTTATACGCTCATGATAAGACTTGAAATTCTAAAAGGAGTCCTAAAGTTTGCTAAAGCTTAGTCTTAGCCTACCCCCGGACATTTGAGTTTGACCAAGTTTCTTTAAGTCGGAAAAAGCAGTTTTAACTTATTTTGTAACTTAGTTTACTTCTCATAAATAGCATTAACTGAGTCAGTCAACTACTGAATGTTAAAAAAAGTCTCAATATTAAGAGAATCCCAGGACTCAATCGGTCAACAAATATAACAATACGCAACAAAGTTTACACTTCTATTAAAAAAGGCCAAACTGCAATCAGCAATATGTAACAGTCGACGCGGCCCACAGAGCGAGTACAAAAGCAGCAGCACCAAAGACAGGAAAACGAAAGGTGCCACGCTGTGTGTCGGTAGTTTTTTGCCATCACGTACCAGTATTTCAATGAGCGTACGTGCGATACACCGCAAAGTCGTATCGTCATGTGGTGAAATGAATTAAAAAAAGGTTAGATAAACATAGCGTTATTTTAACTTTTCGATGCATCGCAAAGGAAATCGATAAAGCAATAAAAAAAATAAAAAAACCGTACACATAATATGATTTTTAAGTTTAATAGAAAATAAGAGAAAAATGTATTAACGAATGAAAGTGTATTTAAAATTATTTTCGGCATGCTCCAAAATAAATATTTTATATAAAAGACTACATACTACCTTTAAATACACAAATACCATCTTACATTTGACGCTTACTAGATTTATCTAATTTTTGCTAACATTTCACTTTTTCGTAGCTTGAACTTACCGATTTTTTATTTCTTGTATTTTTCATAATTTCAGAATTTTTTTTTAATCCATCTTTGAAAAAATTTCGTGTGTGGTGGCTGATGATGAATTTGTAAGCATGATATAACTTATCAAATGAAATAATTGCATGACAATTCAACATATCTAGAATGGTTTTGGATTTTAGATTAAAAGAAGTACGTTTATATTTTAGTTTTAGTACTAAAAAAAATACCTTAATTTCCTTACAATTATTTTCTGCCGAGGTATACAAAGCTTCAGTAGAGGTTATATGGGTAGTACGTTTTGAACTGGTACTAATGCTATTACATGCACCTTTGCCATGAAGCCGCTGCAAAAAATTACAATTTATCTGAAATTCCAATCCTCGCTTTGTGATGATTTTTTTAATTGGTTTTATTTTAAAAATATTGATCAGCTTCTTTGGTAAACTAATAAATTTTTTTTAGATAAAATTTTTTTAAAGTTATCTACGTTGATTGCTTTGTATTCGTATATGGATATGGCTTCAAGTGATTGATTATCTGAAGTAATGGTTATAAATTTGTGTCTTTCTTCACCTTTTTCTTTGTAATAAAGAATGACTAAAAATCAGTCACTTACTTATATCAGCTTTAAAGAAAAAATAAAGTCAAATTTCAAGAATTCTGTCATCTTTGCTACTTCAAAAAAAAAATTTTCTTTAGAAACGTTGAAAAATTCTTTGATACGCTGCTATGAGTTGATAGCCCAAAGAATTACGAGACTTAGATTAAAAAATCACTATCTCTTATACATTTTTAATATAAAACAGCTGATTGACAAATGTATTATTCAAACTAAGTAAACGATTAAAATTTTAATTTGTGAAAATCAAGGTCTATCAGGCTCTTTACCTAGATAAGATTTGTCTGCTCATCGTACCATCACCATTATCTGATTTTTTGCTCTAGTCCTGAGAGAAAAAATAAATGTTATGATTGTTGATTAACTGAAAATTTTCTATCAAAGCATCACTACGTAGCCAGTGGTATGGAGCTTGACGGACGAAGTAACTAGCTCACATTGTATCTTTTGCGTGCGAATAAAACTAATGGTTAGATTGCTAATTTAACTATTGGTTAGATCACTACGGGAAATAGCAGAAACTCGGCTTGTGCACTAGGGATCACTTGACTAACTCAATTTGTGCCTTGCTTTCAAGATACAAGCCAATTAACACTATTATATTTATCAACCTAGCCTCTTTTCTATATTATACTTCAATACAAGTGACGTGTGAAAATGAAACAACATTGCGGTATACAGCATGTAAGCTGATTAAACTATTACTACATGGTGACAGACAGCCAGTGACAAGCAGCACGCTACCCACTGTTTGTCATCATATTTCTCTCAAAAATAAAATCTCTTTTCAGAAAAGTAGTTATTTTGATGTAAAAAGCTGCTCTTTCGATCTAGACTTAAAATGAATCTAGTATGAAAAAATGCATTGTTTACGATTTTTGGAGCCTTGGTAAAGTATGAAAATAAACATTTTTGGTAAGCATCTACGTATGCATTAACTATCAACCTGCTTCTACAACCTTTACAGAAGGAAATTTCGATAAATTACGTGGCAACATTTTTTTCCCAGCTAACATTTTGAACGTTTTAGAGGGCAGTGTGATTTCGGATCAATACAATCTTACATTAAAGCAGTTAACGATTTGTACGATCAAATCTAGCGGTTCATAATCAAATTCTGAATCTTGATAAGGACCTTCACGAGAATGAGTACTTCCAAAAGCCATTGATTGATGTATTCAAAGAGACCTATTGCTTGGTGGCGGGTGAGTTAGAAGACTTAGTGTCCCGTTTCAACCTCATGACTCCGCCAACCACGATCACTAATTCTGCTTCAGCCCTTGCTCTACATAATTTTCCTTCTTTATCGTCCGTTAATATTACAATATTCTCGGACAAATTTATGGAGTGGAAAAGCTTCCGCGACGTTTTTAAGGCCCTAGTTTATCTTAAAATCGAGCTCCCAGCTGTAATCAAGTACCAGCATTTGCGAGCCCATGTAACCAGAGACGCGGCCGACGTTATGAAAAATATCCCCTGTCAGGTGATAACTATACTAAGACTTGGGAAGCTCTTGTAAAGTTTTATGATGATAAGTGAAGCCTGATCATCTCCTACACTATCACGATTCTCAACTGCCCTAGTATAGAGTCAAATTCCTGCATGAAAATGAAGCATCTGTCTAAAGAGATGTTTGACCCCTTATATTATCTCGTAACTTTGGGCAGCAAAAATAGGAGTGAAGACGTCTTCATCACCCTCATCATCAGTAGATTTGATCTCTTTACTAACAGAGATTGGCAAGACTTAGGTAGTAGTAATGAACCTCCCACCCTTGCTCGTTTGCGTGAGTTTATCACCTCTCAAATCATCATGCAGGAGATGTTGGAGTCGACGAAATGGTAGCCGACTCCTAGCTCTCAGCCTGATTCTAAGTCCAAACCAAAATCTTCGTCAATGCATCAGAGTCTTACGGCTCCTGACGATTCCATAAATTAATATTACTACACACCGTCTCCAAGATCGAATCAAAGGGTACTCTTTAAGCCTCTTGTAACTACCAAAGAGGTGTAATTTTGTATTCGCGGGCTTACCTCATCACCCCCTTTCATTATTTAGTTAATTAGTAAGATATGATTTGAATTCATCAATCGAAAAAAAGATACAATAAATCTTTTGTTTGATCAGATAAAATTGCATTGAATAAATAATACATGTGATTTTAATAAATTATAAATCCTATTAAGAAAAATACAGGGAGTTCCATTCCAATCTATTATCTTACATATCTCCTCAAAAGAGCCTCTAATCTCGAAATTTTTTGAACAAAAGTTGTTTAGTTCGAATCACAGTCAGCCACCCTCCTTTGAACTAAACAATTTTTGTTCAAAACATTTTGAGATCAGAGGCTCTCCTGAGAAGATATACAAGTTGAAAGACAAACATAGCTCATTCTGTCTATGTTTATGAATAAACAAAAATATTTGCTACATGTAAAACTAAATTTTATATGTTAAACTAAATTTTATATGTATAATTAAATATGTACAACCAAAACATAGAACTGTCTATAAATCAAACATAAGACTTATGTATTCGTGAAGTTTCAAGAGTATGATTTTCAGATGACGTGGTTAAGTGTAACAATAATCCTGATGAACTTAGATTTTACTGTTAAGAATGTACGACGATGAGTTAGCTAGATAGCTATTTGAGGAAAGAGTAACCAAAATCTACGTATAGAGTCCGACTAGCGTCCATTTTGGCTGTACATAGGTTACTTTTATTTTATTTTTTTGAGGAAATGGAGATAAAAGATTGTTTAAACATTTGAGATTCTGCTTAAATTCAGTGCCTTTGTTACTTTTTCCGAGAATCGATGAAAAGTGACATAAATAAGACGAGAAAAGAATAGAACCAGCATCGAGTAAGGAAACAATCAAGATATAGCAGGGATGTACCTAATGAATCATTCAATTATCCAGAGAACTTTGAAGAAAAATATTATCAGAAGCCGGTTAATTTAAAGCATGTTAACATCTTACAAAGGGATTACCCAAAAGAGGGATGTATTAACTCACATAAACAAACAACTATGTTTGTGTTTGCTGGGCTTTTCTCGTGGCTCGAGAAAATTCGTAAGCCTCAAATTGAAAAGCCCAGGTGAGAAAGAATTCGACCTTGCCGGTCGAATTAAAATGTGACGTGAAAATTTTGTAATCTTGAAACGAGGTAATTTAGATGGTGATAAAAAAATGGCACTTTGCATGCAGCGACTACTACTAGAAACTCACAACGAACTCACTTCGACAACGAAAAGAATTTCTTTTAAAAAACAATAAACTTTTATTCACCAAAGAAATGCTACAGGTTTTACAAAGAGAAAATACTAGGGAGGCTCGCAAAAAAATATATACAAGTAAATGATAAATCAAATGATGTCTGCACCGAGACGACGATTGAGCAAGTCGTTCGGACAGTAAAGAAGAACAAAATTTATATGCTTCGTTTGCTGAGTACTTAAAGTGAAATAAAACACTATAACGATAGTTATACGTTACAATAACGGAAGACTGTCTTCTCTGAGTCTGCTGAAAAAAAGGCATGACACCGGCGCCAGGTGTAAAGAAGTTGCCGTTGAACTTTTAGACGAAGGAGGGACTGCTTCACGGGAGCGTCTTGTCGCTTTGAAGTTCGGGAGGCTAGCGAGCTAGAGACTGGTAGGTTTGCCTCGTCGTACGGTTCGGGGGAAGATAGCAACGATGAGCCATTTAGAAAATGTGCCGGGGTGAGCGCCACGGCATCATAGGCGTCTGTGCTGAGGGGGCACAGTGGCCTCGAGTTAAGGCAGGCCTCAATTTTTACAGCCAGCGTTGACAACTCCTCAAAGGTGAGGGCGTGGTCTCCGACAACTCTGTGGAAGTGGTGCTTGAAGCTGCTCACAGCAGCTTCCCAGAGCCCTCCGAAATGCGGAGCGCGAGGCGGGATAAAGGACCACTTAGTACCTTGGAACGCCAGAGTCGACGCTACGCTGTCCATGAAGGGCGAGGACTTGGTAAAAAGCGCCTGTAGCTCCTTGGCAGCCCTTTTGAATGTGGTGGCGTTGTCGGAATACAGTTTCTCGCAAACTCCTCGAAGAGCGCAGAATTGAGCATAAGCTGCAAGAAAAGCTTTTGTAGACAGATCGGATACAATTTCAATATGTACTGCTCGTGTAACAAGACAAATAAATATCGCTACATAGCCTTTGGTTGACTTGGCGCCTCGACCCCTGGAAAACAGCACTGGTATTGGACCACAGTAGTCCAGTCCGGTTACGACGAAAGCTCGAGAGGGTGTTGTTCGTTCGGCTGGCAGAGGTCCCATCTGCTGATCTACCATTAAATCTGGTACAGTGGGCGCATCTCCTGTAGACTCCGGTCGCGACAGCAGGGCCTCGGGTGATCCACAGAGATCGGTAGATATGAGATAACATAAGCTGCACGCCACCATGAAGCGTCAACTTGTGCACCTCCTCTACGAGTCGTTTTACGAGGATGCATCCACCCGGGAATACGATTGGATGTTTCTCGTTGTAAGGTATCGGTGAGTAGAGCAGTCGTCCTCCTACTCGAATCAAGTCTTGCTCGCATATGAAGGGGATCAAGCGAGCCAAAGAACTACGCTTGGAAATCGGCCTAGCAGCGAGTAGCTGCTGTCGCTCTTCCTTATAGTGCTACATTTGAACGGCTCTGTAACAAAAGATTCGGGCAAGAGCCCATTCGCCTTGCAAAAAGGCATTAGTTCGTGGCCGCGACTCAGCTTGAGAGTTCCGTCGCCAGCGACTGCAGTAAACCAAGATGCGGAAAATTTTTCCAAAGTGCGGAACTTTTTGTAGTGCAGGCAAGCAGCTACAGCCTGCCGTGGGAGCGGCGTCGTTAGTACTTGTTCCCATTGCGGCAAGGGCATGAGCCTCCTCGTTGGCCCGAGTGTTGGAGAGGATGGACGACGGCCAGTTTGCTTCTGCCTCCGAGAGCCAAGTGGGCCCGTGCCACCAAAGCTTGTGAGCAGCAAGGTCAGCTGGACGAAGACCTCGCGTTGCACAATCTGCGGCATTGTCAGCAGACCTTACGTATCTCTAAGTAGCCGTAGATGGAAGCCGAGTAATGATCTCGCTGGTGCGATTGGCGATAAAGGGTTGCCACTTGGTTGGATGACTCTTGAGCCATTCAAGCACGACTCGTGAATCCAACCAGCAGTGAATTGCTGTCGGCGTCCTTTGCAATGAGTCAAGAAGACGCGACGTCAGACGAGCCAGCAAAGTAGCAGCGCAGAGCTCGAGCCTTGGCAGTGACTGCACTTTGGTGGGGGGCGACTTTTTTTCGCCAAAAACAGCATGGAAATACAGCAGGGTGATACTGCGTAAATGGCAGCAGCGTAGGCTCTTTGCGACGCATCGGAAAAGCCATGGAGCTGCCACTCGTCCTCCTCCAAAGTCTTGAGCCATCTTGGGACTCAAACAAGCTGGACGTCTGCAAGATTGACCCAAAACTTCGTCCAACGAGCTTGCAGAGACTGCGATGTACTTTCGTCCCATTCAACCGTGTCGATCCACAAATCCTGCATGATGACTTTGGCGACTATGAGCACTGGTGCGAGCCAACCTAATGGATCGAACAAAAGAGCAATATCGGATAAAATTGAGCGCTTGATTATTATTTTGCTCTGTCGCTGCATATCTGCTACAGAAAACGTAAAGGCATCCTCTTGGGAAAGCCATTTAAGGCCAAGAGTTGATATTACCTCATGTGAGGTTACTCTACCTCCTTCGCAGGTGTAGAATTCAAACCTATCAGCAGCTGTGGTTGATTTGCTGCCCATTTGCCTAGGTCCATACCAGCAGTTGCTAACAGCTTAATTAGCTGCTGTCGTTGACGAAGCGCCTCCTCGATCGTGTCTGCTCCGGCGAACAGGTCATCGCCGTAGAGCATATGCCGCAAGACTGCAGCAGCGTCAGGGTATTGTGTAGCTCCATCAATAGCAAGCTGTTTCATCACACGAAGAGCGATGAACGGAGCCGACGCAGTTCCATATGTCACCGTGACGCACCTGTAGTCCTTGAGCGGCTGACTGTCGTCCTCTCGCCAGACGATTTACTGCCAGTCAGCGTCATCTTGATGTACCAATATCTGCCTAAACATTTTGATAACATCAGAAGTAAAAACGCATTTAAGCCGCCTCCAACGCGTCAGAACCATTGTGATGTCGGCTTGTAATTTTGGACCGGCTAAGAGCAAGTTATTGAGCGAAAGTCCATTGCAAGTTTTTTGCGACGCGTTGAAGACTACGCGTATTTTCGCAGGATTTTCTGGTTTCACCACCGCGTGATGAGGCATATAATAGCTAGGCTTGCTGATTTGCGGTGTAGGTACAAGCTCCATGTGCTGCAGATCGATGTACTCGCGCATGAAGGCTTTATAGTGTTCAGCAAGCTGAGAACTGCGTTGTAATCGCCGCTCTTAACGGGCCAAACAAGCAGAGGCAATATCTCGAGAGCCCACGAGATTTAATCGTTTAGCAAAGGGCAGGCGAACGATAAAACGTCCTTTCTCGTCACAGGAATATGTTTTTGCAAAAAATTCCTCACACTTTTCTTCATCAGAAGTCAAAAAGGACTTCCAGGGAACCTCCTCGATTTCCCAGAATCGTGTGAGAAGTTGCGAAAGCGCAGGCTCAGCGTGCGCGTGAAAAGCACGAACAGTGTTCGACGGACTTTGCGGGTTCGAAGAAGAAACCGCTCCCGTTAGTAACCACCCAAACACGGATCTTTGAGCTAAAGGGGCACCTGGAGGACCTTTGAGGATACCGTCTAATATCGAAGCCGGGTAAACGTCGGCTCCTAAAATAATATCGACTTTTGCAGGGTCGGTGAATTCTGGATCGGCAAGATCAAGACCATGAACATGTACAGCACCGTACGCCGCAAAATGAAACACCTCTCTGCACAGGGATCAATCAAAGCGCATACTGAGAGTGTTTTACCGAAATAATTGGCAATTATGACACGCGCCGTTGCTAAAAGGACCGTAGCTCCAACGGAAGCACTATGCGACGCGACTTCACCGGTCGATTTGTTTAGATTGTCATTGTTGCTTGCGTTCTGCAAGGCGTTATCAATGGACCGAGCAGAGCTACAATTTTCCGCCCCTTTACTTTGCGGATTACCGTCGAGGTGTATCTTGGTGTGGTGTGCTGCCTGACACGTAAAACATCGATGTCTCGAGGGACATTTGTCACTGAAATGACCTTTTTTTAAAAAATTGAGGCATAGCTTAGCTTTTTTGCAAAATTCTAAACGCTGAGAAGGCGTCTTAGAGTTGAACTCACGGCAACGCTATAGCCAGTGAGTTCCTTTACAAAGGTCACACGAAGGGCCCGACTTCGAGTCTGTAGGCTCGACAGTCTGTGCGTTATTGGCAGTTACGCGATTAGAGTTACGAGAAGCTGAACCGTTAGCTCGCTTGTTGTGCGAATCACAAGCGTCGGCTGTAGCACACGCTTGCTCGAGCGTTTGAATACGTTTTTCTAAAAAACTCAATAACGCGTCATAAGTCGAAAAGCCCTCGACTGTGCTCTGAGAAACCTCCCACGCTTCTCGATAGCCTTAGTCGAGCTTTCTGACAATGCAATGCACAATCCAGCTATCGTACTGAATGACGGGACAATTCAAGTCCTGAAGAGCGCGAACAGCTTCCTCGGTCTGATCTATTAGGTCGTTCAAGTCCGGAACGCTGCGAGCTTTGACCGACGGTAGCTGCATTAAATTTTCAAGCGTATTGAAAAGGTGAATTCGTGGATTATCGTAATGTCGGATGAGCTTGTCCCACGCTACGTCAATATTTGTTTCAATTACGTCAAGGCCTTTTAAACGGTGCGCTGCTTGACCTTGAACAGCATAAAATAATTGTTGGAGCTTTTCAACACGCGGAATATCGGCCTTATTTTTTATTAAAGAGCTAAAACGCTATTTGAAACTTTCCCATTCTTCTTATTTGCCGGAGAAAGTGGGCAATGAAATGTTTGGAAGAGTTAAGCGCGAAGCAGTAGCATTAAAATTTTGCACGATAGTCTGTGGAGGCGGTGGGTCTTGCTGCGGGAGTTGCGGATTAAGTTCCACAAGCTTGCCGCGTAATCTCGCGCGCGCGCTTGAATGTTTAACTTTACCAGTAGTGTAAGGGTCATCGACAAAATAGGCCTCATTTTTAAGTTCTTTTTGAAACACGACCAACTGCTCATGTCGCTCTTCAAACTTTGCCCAGTATCGTTTGAGTGATTCTAAACGAGTAGATATGTAATCCGCGGTTTGCGTGACTGTCCCAGCTTTTTCCGTAGAATTTATATAGAAATTCAGTATTTTTTTGAGTTTTTTAAATAAATAGTAGCATTTTACTTATTTACAAAGCTTTTTTCTATTACCAATATTCGTAAATGTACGTAAATAATTCACAAAATTAATATTTATAGCAAACTTTATAAAAAAACTTAATTTTTAGTTAAATTATATACTTAAATCAATCATTAAACATAGATATTACAAACATTTGTACTATGTGTATCAACAAAGCTTTGAACGTTAGTAACATTTTAAAAGTTTCTTATTAAGATTGGAACTTAAAATACTTGTGAGCACAAATTTTGGAATCATGATATCACCAAACAACAGAGAAATAATTACTAATAATCATGTGACACTAACAAAAATAACAGGTTTTACCGTTACTTTCATTATTATTACTATAACACAACCTTTATTGTAAAATGAAGCTAAAAATAACAAATAAGAATATGAATAGAAGTAGTACATTAATTATATTAAAGTGTGTATCATACACCAACGGTAACTGAAACGCTTTTTAACTTATGTTGAAAAAAAACCAAAAATCAATGGTGTAATAACCATATTGTGAGTTGCTCATGAAGTTGAGCTACTAATTTTTGAATATAAAGTCATGTTGAAGGAGTATAACTAAAATACTGAATAATTTTTTTTGAAAGTAAATAAGTACACCATCTAAATGTGGCTCAGTACTTTTTAAAAATATTAGTATCTGATCAAGCATCAACATTATTGTAGCTTTTATGACTCCACATTTCTCTCTTACTATTTAATTGAAGTAATGTGCATCTCAATGACCAAATGTCACTGCAAATCGTTGCCTTGGCTCTATCGATGATCACTTCAGGAAGTATGTCAACAAGAGTTCCACAGTAATTGGAAGAAGTAGTTAATAGATCCCCATCAAGAATTTTGCTGTTACCTAGATCTAAGTCATATGCTAGCAATTCAAATCTCTATGTATATCTCTATGTAATATAAGACTGGGCTAAGTGTGCAAGTACTTGATTACTGCATACACATGCAATACTACTTTTTTTGTTTTCAGGAACTAATGAAAACTTTCGCAACATACTTCAATTTAATGTGGCGTCAAATGATGGAGAAAAATTAAAATATTCAAGTACCAAGTGATACTGGATCCCACTTGTACTAACACCCATTATACCAATAATATATTTTGATGTCTAATGCTGTCCAGCAGTTCGATTCCTCTTAAAATATAGTTAGTATTAGAAAATTTTAAAATAGTTTTAAAAGCAACTGTATTAAATAAGTAAGTGCCTTTTTTAACTATGGCTTGATCACCTTGACCCAATTCTTCTTTGCATAAGTTATGCGGACATTATCTATCTTGAGTATTTTTGACATAGTCCTGACAGTTTCCTTGAATAGTTGTTTTTTTCGTTTTCAAGGTAAATGAACTGAAAAATTAGGAGATGCTGATCCACACTCGAAGAATACATGAATAATGTATTACTATGTATGTGGAAACGATCTCTGAGTGATAAATCATACTGATTATTTTGATGATCACTTTTGTTTACATAAATTTCGGTTTGATTTCTAAGACTTTTGGTGCTGAAATCACTGCTATTTCCACTGTTTCCACTCATAATAAAAGTTATACTTATTGGCTCACTTGCATCACTTTGTCTTATGATTCTGTGATTGTCTACACTGGCATCACGTTTACGTTTGACATCACAATTTTTAATTATACTCACACCATTTGTATGTAGACTGTCATCTCTAATACGCACATTATTTATCATTACTGGTAGTAACTAGTTCTGTAGATAATAAGTGAAAATTCAGAGCATGGCTTTTGTTTCTTAAATGGATTTCACTATATTCCCAAAAACTCAGTTTTTTAAAAGTACAGTTTATTTCTACTATCGATGTATGCTTTATCAACTCATATCTTAACTCTCCTATTGCCTAATAAACGCAAGTCTAAAGTCTCCAAAAAAGGTGTTCGGTTAAGTATTGAATTTTATTATGTAATCAACCACTCTTAACACGATAAAAATAGTAAAAATGCTGTCAACATTAGACTTTATCGCAAAGACAACGTTTCTTTGTGGAATTTCACAAAAAATGCTCATCACTCGGGAACGGAAGGACGTAGCGAAAAATGGTTTGCACCAATCGAAAGAGCACGAAAAATTGCATCAGAATTGATCTTTTGTTCGATTTTGATGAGTGTAAAATCTTTAGAAAAACGCTTCAGACAACGTTTATGTGATTTTGCAAATGAGATATTGACGGAGAAAAAAAGCAGCAGTCACCAAGAGGCCACTATATCCCCACTACGCCGTCGCTGCTTAGCGAGCTCGACCAGCGCACAGAGGTACAAACGAGAGAGAGTTGGTATGTACATACACACGCGTGCGCGCCCGCGCACACACACACACACAAACACACACACACACACACACACACACACACACACACACACACACACACACACACACACACACACACACANGGTGGCGGATAGATATATATATATATATATTGTCTGACTATAGTATATAGTTGTTTCGTGTGGGGCAGTCACCAGTCCCCCCCCCACACTTCCCCAAAAAAACTTTGTTATAAATAGCCCGCACAAAATAAGGTAAAATTCGACTGTTTTATACGTGATTTTGACATAGTTAAAAATATGCTGGCACCACAGTCAGCCACCCCACGCCTCTCACAGCCCCCACACACTTTTTCGGACTCCCCACAGCCCCCCCCCCCCCACTGTTTTAACGTGACAAGTATAAGAATAAAATTTATGCACCTAATTGTTCTGAACATACTGTAATAACGTGATTCAACTTGTATCACTTAACGGATAAAAACCAAAGACTTGTTAACAGAATACAATATTCAAAAAATTTATGATTGTGTGAATGAACTTATAATAGTACTACTGAAGAGGCTGGAAGACACTTTACAAAAAATAAATAAATCATCTCTTAAAAATGAAATCCAAGCAAATAACCTTCTAGACTTCTTATCTAATGAATAAATAATTTCAATCAGAGACTTCGATTGTACTCAAAAAATAAACGTAAATTTCTACGTGTATATGTATACTAATTAATATTATACACGAACCCCCACAGTCCTCCCACAAGAAAAAGTTGTTTAAAAATGGCCTCCCAACAAAATTAGGTTAAATTTGTTCGTTTTTTACGTAATTTTGACGTAACGGCAAAATTTAGAACTCCCACATTTAGTTAGTCCCCCCAACATCATTATAACGTGCCACGCATTGTTATCAGTCTATTTTTCCAGGCTACCCATGAGGCAAATAGACACACTTTACACTTAAAAAATATTTATGCAACAAATTCTATAAGTTATTAATTAAACGTACAAGTTATTTTGACTTATTAAATTAAATTCATATACGTAAAATGTAGAGTATGAAAAACTGTCAAACGGAGGGGAGAACATGCAAAATCTAAACGTCGCGGAAAGAGAGAAAGAGAGAGATGTTGGAGAGGGAGAGAGAGAGAGAGACATACAAAATCTTGGAGACACGAAGAGCAACGCGGTATAATGTGATAGATATCCTATTACATACTAAGAATAATAATGTTAGATGATTGTACAGTGTGTGCAAGGAAAGTGTGACCGAAGATGCTATTTTTGGAGACTGCATGATTGATGACAGTAGAAGAGAGGAAAACACAGATTCACACATCACTGCTTAGATTGTCATTGTTCTAATTAGTCCCCAAAAATGGTGGAGCCAATCAGTGACTTTCTGACACTTCACCCACACTTTCTTTATGATCACTTTATTAATTAACGGAACCTGAGCGTTACTTCTAGACTGACACAGATAGCACAGTCATGGCTGGAACACAGTTTTCCGCTACAGTGGCTAATCAACTTTATATTTTGAACCAATTATCTTAGCGCTAACTGTCCAAAGCCGTTCACAAATTTTTGATTCATGCACGAAGTACTAAATTATACTGATTAGTCGTATGACTTGCCACCACACCATTGCGCTAGCTCTTTTCCAAAACGCTCAAAGTCACGTGAGTTGCGCAGGAATCGCCGAAACAAACCGATCAAACGTACGAGCCGCTCCTCTGTATACTACTGAACTTGCCCAAAACGATCGTAATCTTACGAGCGGTGTGCGGAGACTCGACTACGCACGTTCAGTTTAATTATTGGATTACCTCAAGTCAGTACATTCTTGGAAGTGTTATGATCGACTTGTAACTGCGACGATAAAAACGCTAGGTATGAAAATAATCATACATAGCAATAAAATACACTATGAATATGAGATCAGAGGTAGATCGTACGACCAATCAAATCGTTTCAGCGAGCTACGCGTCAACATAGCACATCGAAACTCTATGAACAAAAGTAAGCACATTCCTGAAAGTAAGACGTCGAATACCAACCATATAATATGAGGTTACGATTGTTTTACAACTGTTTTTCTCAAATTCTTGAAAAATCATAGTGATGGATACTCTATACAAAATAATCAGCGCATTCCTAAAAAAATAAGGAAGCAACTGATTATTATGTGATATAGGACAACTTTTATTTTACAATTTTAAAAGCGAAGTGTTTAATTTATTATATACAAGAGTCAGCACATCCCTTTAAGTAAAGTGACGATTCTTTTGATTTATTAACAAAATAAGACGTCTTCCGACTCATCGGGGAAAAAGTCGACCAATCACAATTTCTTGCAAAAATATTATATTAAAAGCACAAGAAAGACGTTCAGCCCTCAGTATCGTTTCAACATTAATAATGAAACCTATTTTAAAAGCTCGTTTGATTAGCGTGCTTAGACGTTTGCTATGCGTTGCACTCGTTCGTAAACCACACATTCGTACTATGTGTGGTAGCGCCTGGAGTAGTAATTTTCAATCATTATCGATCAGTATATTACTCAAAACACTGTGTTTTCTTGTTTTACATTGTTGAATAAGAACCGTCAGTAACTCGTTAAAACGTGGTCTTTGTTATAATACAGTCGTTCACGAAACTGTTGTAAAAGCTATTCAAAAATTTATCTATCGTAATCACCACTTGGCAAAGAAAATGTGCGCTGTTACCATAAGTATACCTTAAAATTATTGCTATCGTTTACTTTCAGTCATTAAAAATTTAGTTATACCTAGTGATATGGCAAATGCATGATAGTACACTTCGCGACAAATTACTTTTTAATGCTGATACAATCACGGAATGTACACCGACCGCTATGAGTGGTTAGCAGACTCTATTACTACATTAATTGATCAGTTCTAATTTTTACATTTTTGTTTGCAGAAGAAAATCCACAACCACCGACAAGCGGAATAAATCGACCGATATACGAAGATACTAGTGGTAATGATAAAAAACATTCAGACACCACCACCACGACCACGACCACGACTACCACTACCACTACCACTACCACTACCACTACCACTACCACTACAACTACCACTACCACTACCACTACCACAACCACTACCACTACCACTACCACTCCCGGGTGGGGTTTTCGCTAGTTTCTCCATACCAGGCGCTTCCCCGGGTGGCGGATAGGGGCATCCTCTTAAAATAAGAGGTGACGATGGGCAGTTGGGGTGGATCTCTCTGGTGGTGGTCGGGGGCGTGGATCGGGGGGCGTGTGTGGCGTTGGCGTGTGTATCTGCGGCGATGTGGACGGGGGACTAGTGCCCCATGCCTCCATCGGTGTGGATGCATGGGCCGGCTCTGCTTGTGCTCCTTGGTCTTCGCTTTTTGCTGCTTCCGTGGGTGGCACTCCATTGCTTGATGCGGGCCAACAAAAACTAGCACCCGTCGTGTATAGAAGTAAGCGGCGGTTAGAACATTCTTCTCAGATACATGCATCACACACTCTTACTAAACAAACACAGGGACACTTACGGATCGTTCTGGGCTGCGTGTGGCGGGTCCTTTTCCGGGCTTGCGTTGGGAGCCCGGCGATGGGTGANACTACCACTACCACTACCACTACCACTACCACTACCACTACCACTACCACTACCACTACCACTACCACTACCACTACCACTACCACTACCACTACCACTACCACTACCACTACCACTACCACTACCACTACCACTACCACTACCACTACCACTACCACTACCACTACCACTACCACTACCACTACCACTACCACTACCACTACCACTACCACTACCACTACCACTACCACTACCACTACCACTACCACTACCACTACCACTACCACTACCACTACCACTACCACTACCACTACCACTACCACTACCACTACCACTACCACTACCACTACCACTACCACTACCACTACCACTACCACTACCACTACCACTACCACTACCACTACCACTACCACTACCACTACCACTACCACTACCACTACCACTACCACTACCACTACCACTACCACTACCACTACCACTACCACTACCACTACCACTACCACTACCACTACCACTACCACTACCACTACCACTACCACTACCACTACCACTACCACTACCACTACCACTACCACTACCACTACCACTACCACTACCACTACCACTACCACTACCACTACCACTACCACTACCACTACCACTACCACTACCACTACCACTACCACTACCACTACCACTACCACTACCACTACCACTACCACTACCACTACCACTACCACTACCACTACCACTACCACTACCACTACCACTACCACTACCACTACCACTACCACTACCACTACCACTACCACTACCACTACCACTACCACTACCACTACCACTACCACTACCACTACCACTACCACTACCACTACCACTACCACTACCACTACCACTACCACTACCACTACCACTACCACTACCACTACCACTACCACTACCACTACCACTACCACTACCACTACCACTACCACTACCACTACCACTACCACTACCACTACCACTACCACTACCACTACCACTACCACTACCACTACCACTACCACTACCACTACCACTACCACTACCACTACCACTACCACTACCACTACCACTACCACTACCACTACCACTACCACTACCACTACCACTACCACTACCACTACCACTACCACTACCACTACCACTACCACTACCACTACCACTACCACTACCACTACCACTACCACTACCACTACCACTACCACTACCACTACCACTACCACTACCACTACCACTACCACTACCACTACCACTACCACTACCACTACCACTACCACTACCACTACCACTACCACTACCACTACCACTACCACTACCACTACCACTACCACTACCACTACCACTACCACTACCACTACCACTACCACTACCACTACCACTACCACTACCACTACCACTACCACTACCACTACCACTACCACTACCACTACCACTACCACTACCACTACCACTACCACTACCACTACCACTACCACTACCACTACCACTACCACTACCACTACCACTACCACTACCACTACCACTACCACTACCACTACCACTACCACTACCACTACCACTACCACTACCACTACCACTACCACTACCACTACCACTACCACTACCACTACCACTACCACTACCACTACCACTACCACTACCACTACCACTACCACTACCACTACCACTACCACTACCACTACCACTACCACTACCACTACCACTACCACTACCACTACCACTACCACTACCACTACCACTACCACTACCACTACCACTACCACTACCACTACCACTACCACTACCACTACCACTACCACTACCACTACCACTACCACTACCACTACCACTACCACTACCACTACCACTACCACTACCACTACCACTACCACTACCACTACCACTACCACTACCACTACCACTACCACTACCACTACCACTACCACTACCACTACCACTACCACTACCACTACCACTACCACTACCACTACCACTACCACTACCACTACCACTACCACTACCACTACCACTACCACTACCACTACCACTACCACTACCACTACCACTACCACTACCACTACCACTACCACTACCACTACCACTACCACTACCACTACCACTACCACTACCACTACCACTACCACTACCACTACCACTACCACTACCACTACCACTACCACTACCACTACCACTACCACTACCACTACCACTACCACTACCACTACCACTACCACTACCACTACCACTACCACTACCACTACCACTACCACTACCACTACCACTACCACTACCACTACCACTACCACTACCACTACCACTACCACTACCACTACCACTACCACTACCACTACCACTACCACTACCACTACCACTACCACTACCACTACCACTACCACTACCACTACCACTACCACTACCACTACCACTACCACTACCACTACCACTACCACTACCACTACCACTACCACTACCACTACCACTACCACTACCACTACCACTACCACTACCACTACCACTACCACTACCACTACCACTACCACTACCACTACCACTACCACTACCACTACCACTACCACTACCACTACCACTACCACTACCACTACCACTACCACTACCACTACCACTACCACTACCACTACCACTACCACTACCACTACCACTACCACTACCACTACCACTACCACTACCACTACCACTACCACTACCACTACCACTACCACTACCACTACCACTACCACTACCACTACCACTACCACTACCACTACCACTACCACTACCACTACCACTACCACTACCACTACCACTACCACTACCACTACCACTACCACTACCACTACCACTACCACTACCACTACCACTACCACTACCACTACCACTACCACTACCACTACCACTACCACTACCACTACCACTACCACTACCACTACCACTACCACTACCACTACCACTACCACTACCACTACCACTACCACTACCACTACCACTACCACTACCACTACCACTACCACTACCACTACCACTACCACTACCACTACCACTACCACTACCACTACCACTACCACTACCACTACCACTACCACTACCACTACCACTACCACTACCACTACCACTACCACTACCACTACCACTACCACTACCACTACCACTACCACTACCACTACCACTACCACTACCACTACCACTACCACTACCACTACCACTACCACTACCACTACCACTACCACTACCACTACCACTACCACTACCACTACCACTACCACTACCACTACCACTACCACTACCACTACCACTACCACTACCACTACCACTACCACTACCACTACCACTACCACTACCACTACCACTACCACTACCACTACCACTACCACTACCACTACCACTACCACTACCACTACCACTACCACTACCACTACCACTACCACTACCACTACCACTACCACTACCACTACCACTACCACTACCACTACCACTACCACTACCACTACCACTACCACTACCACTACCACTACCACTACCACTACCACTACCACTACCACTACCACTACCACTACCACTACCACTACCACTACCACTACCACTACCACTACCACTACCACTACCACTACCACTACCACTACCACTACCACTACCACTACCACTACCACTACCACTACCACTACCACTACCACTACCACTACCACTACCACTACCACTACCACTACCACTACCACTACCACTACCACTACCACTACCACTACCACTACCACTACCACTACCACTACCACTACCACTACCACTACCACTACCACTACCACTACCACTACCACTACCACTACCACTACCACTACCACTACCACTACCACTACCACTACCACTACCACTACCACTACCACTACCACTACCACTACCACTACCACTACCACTACCACTACCACTACCACTACCACTACCACTACCACTACCACTACCACTACCACTACCACTACCACTACCACTACCACTACCACTACCACTACC
Organism: Copidosoma floridanum; assembly: GCF_000648655.2. The sequence goes on along the minus strand of NW_019379801.1, from coordinate 327,430 downwards.
ACTACCACTACCACTACCACTACCACTACCACTACCACTACCACTACCACTACCACTACCACTACCACTACCACTACCACTACCACTACCACTACCACTACCACTACCACTACCACTACCACTACCACTACCACTACCACTACCACTACCACTACCACTACCACTACCACTACCACTACCACTACCACTACCACTACCACTACCACTACCACTACCACTACCACTACCACTACCACTACCACTACCACTACCACTACCACTACCACTACCACTACCACTACCACTACCACTACCACTACCACTACCACTACCACTACCACTACCACTACCACTACCACTACCACTACCACTACCACTACCACTACCACTACCACTACCACTACCACTACCACTACCACTACCACTACCACTACCACTACCACTACCACTACCACTACCACTACCACTACCACTACCACTACCACTACCACTACCACTACCACTACCACTACCACTACCACTACCACTACCACTACCACTACCACTACCACTACCACTACCACTACCACTACCACTACCACTACCACTACCACTACCACTACCACTACCACTACCACTACCACTACCACTACCACTACCACTACCACTACCACTACCACTACCACTACCACTACCACTACCACTACCACTACCACTACCACTACCACTACCACTACCACTACCACTACCACTACCACTACCACTACCACTACCACTACCACTACCACTACCACTACCACTACCACTACCACTACCACTACCACTACCACTACCACTACCACTACCACTACCACTACCACTACCACTACCACTACCACTACCACTACCACTACCACTACCACTACCACTACCACTACCACTACCACTACCACTACCACTACCACTACCACTACCACTACCACTACCACTACCACTACCACTACCACTACCACTACCACTACCACTACCACTACCACTACCACTACCACTACCACTACCACTACCACTACCACTACCACTACCACTACCACTACCACTACCACTACCACTACCACTACCACTACCACTACCACTACCACTACCACTACCACTACCACTACCACTACCACTACCACTACCACTACCACTACCACTACCACTACCACTACCACTACCACTACCACTACCACTACCACTACCACTACCACTACCACTACCACTACCACTACCACTACCACTACCACTACCACTACCACTACCACTACCACTACCACTACCACTACCACTACCACTACCACTACCACTACCACTACCACTACCACTACCACTACCACTACCACTACCACTACCACTACCACTACCACTACCACTACCACTACCACTACCACTACCACTACCACTACCACTACCACTACCACTACCACTACCACTACCACTACCACTACCACTACCACTACCACTACCACTACCACTACCACTACCACTACCACTACCACTACCACTACCACTACCACTACCACTACCACTACCACTACCACTACCACTACCACTACCACTACCACTACCACTACCACTACCACTACCACTACCACTACCACTACCACTACCACTACCACTACCACTACCACTACCACTACCACTACCACTACCACTACCACTACCACTACCACTACCACTACCACTACCACTACCACTACCACTACCACTACCACTACCACTACCACTACCACTACCACTACCACTACCACTACCACTACCACTACCACTACCACTACCACTACCACTACCACTACCACTACCACTACCACTACCACTACCACTACCACTACCACTACCACTACCACTACCACTACCACTACCACTACCACTACCACTACCACTACCACTACCACTACCACTACCACTACCACTACCACTACCACTACCACTACCACTACCACTACCACTACCACTACCACTACCACTACCACTACCACTACCACTACCACTACCACTACCACTACCACTACCACTACCACTACCACTACCACTACCACTACCACTACCACTACCACTACCACTACCACTACCACTACCACTACCACTACCACTACCACTACCACTACCACTACCACTACCACTACCACTACCACTACCACTACCACTACCACTACCACTACCACTACCACTACCACTACCACTACCACTACCACTACCACTACCACTACCACTACCACTACCACTACCACTACCACTACCACTACCACTACCACTACCACTACCACTACCACTACCACTACCACTACCACTACCACTACCACTACCACTACCACTACCACTACCACTACCACTACCACTACCACTACCACTACCACTACCACTACCACTACCACTACCACTACCACTACCACTACCACTACCACTACCACTACCACTACCACTACCACTACCACTACCACTACCACTACCACTACCACTACCACTACCACTACCACTACCACTACCACTACCACTACCACTACCACTACCACTACCACTACCACTACCACTACCACTACCACTACCACTACCACTACCACTACCACTACCACTACCACTACCACTACCACTACCACTACCACTACCACTACCACTACCACTACCACTACCACTACCACTACCACTACCACTACCACTACCACTACCACTACCACTACCACTACCACTACCACTACCACTACCACTACCACTACCACTACCACTACCACTACCACTACCACTACCACTACCACTACCACTACCACTACCACTACCACTACCACTACCACTACCACTACCACTACCACTACCACTACCACTACCACTACCACTACCACTACCACTACCACTACCACTACCACTACCACTACCACTACCACTACCACTACCACTACCACTACCACTACCACTACCACTACCACTACCACTACCACTACCACTACCACTACCACTACCACTACCACTACCACTACCACTACCACTACCACTACCACTACCACTACCACTACCACTACCACTACCACTACCACTACCACTACCACTACCACTACCACTACCACTACCACTACCACTACCACTACCACTACCACTACCACTACCACTACCACTACCACTACCACTACCACTACCACTACCACTACCACTACCACTACCACTACCACTACCACTACCACTACCACTACCACTACCACTACCACTACCACTACCACTACCACTACCACTACCACTACCACTACCACTACCACTACCACTACCACTACCACTACCACTACCACTACCACTACCACTACCACTACCACTACCACTACCACTACCACTACCACTACCACTACCACTACCACTACCACTACCACTACCACTACCACTACCACTACCACTACCACTACCACTACCACTACCACTACCACTACCACTACCACTACCACTACCACTACCACTACCACTACCACTACCACTACCACTACCACTACCACTACCACTACCACTACCACTACCACTACCACTACCACTACCACTACCACTACCACTACCACTACCACTACCACTACCACTACCACTACCACTACCACTACCACTACCACTACCACTACCACTACCACTACCACTACCACTACCACTACCACTACCACTACCACTACCACTACCACTACCACTACCACTACCACTACCACTACCACTACCACTACCACTACCACTACCACTACCACTACCACTACCACTACCACTACCACTACCACTACCACTACCACTACCACTACCACTACCACTACCACTACCACTACCACTACCACTACCACTACCACTACCACTACCACTACCACTACCACTACCACTACCACTACCACTACCACTACCACTACTACTACTACTACTACTACTACTACTACTACTACTACCACTACCACTACCACTACCACTACCACTACCACTACCTGAAATTCTCCTGAATAAAAAAACATGCCAGAAGAAAAAAGTGGATGCGACAACAAGAGTAGTAGTGAAGATGGCCGAAATGCAGACCTTTGCAAAGATGCTGAGGACGAAGAAGGCGAGCTTTGACCCTAATAAGGATAACGCGGCAGTCCAAAGTGTTATCACTACAAAAAAAAGAGACATACTTATGAAGGCCAAAGGTGTGAGAGATGCTATTACATTCTTACATCAAATTAAAAAGTTAGTAGCTAGACAGGGTACTGTCAAAATGAGCAACAAAAAAGTGACATTAGAGGTCCGAGACCTGGATGCTATTGTAGAGGAAGATAAGGTCAAAGAGGCTTTCGCTAGGACTTTTTTGGACTTAAGAGCCAGGAACCAAAAGTAGCTCTCTTAAAGCCAAATGCCAGAGGACAGAGGCTGGCGTTGATAAAGGTAAACGAAGCAACTGCCAGAAAAGTAGAAGAGGAAGGCAGGATACGACTTGGCTTCGTAAGCTGCCGAATACTAAGAAGAATTAAAGTAACAAGAGGTTACACATGCCTGGGATATAGACACGTCTCAGGCAACTGTAGAGAAGAAAACAGATCAAAGTTTTGCTTTCGGTGTGGAAGCTCAAACCACCCGGAAAAAGAGTGTCCAGGCCCAGCACGGTGCTTCCTTTGCCCAACAACGGACAACAAGCACGAAGCAGGCAGTGGAAAATACCCTTCATTCAAAAAAGCGCTAGGGTAAGGCCCAAGCAGGACAAAAATAAGGCAAAAAGGCCTTGAGGTGAAAGGCAGGCTAATGTGGACCCACGCTGCGCTGGGTACTTTTTTACCTATCAGCAAGGGAAAGCATTAAGCTTATAGTGGTGCCTGCTAGGTTAGCGACCTACTATGGAGCGCTAGAGAAGGTGCTGGTCCTCAGGAACCCCGAGTCCTTTTCAGGACTCGAGAGCATCAGCACCTCTGGCAAATGGTGGCGAGTTAGCTCGTTGATGCTGTGAGACGCGATGGTCTCCCTGGTGGCTCCACCCTGAAGTAATACAACCGCAGTTCCGGGATGGATCTAAAGCCACGCGGCATGTAGGGCAGGGGGTTTTAGTGGGTTTGGGTGGTTTAATAAAAAAAAATCCACCGAGCCCCATACTACTGCTGTCTTTACAGTGTGCCTCAATGCATTTACCTTCCCTCCACGAAAAAAAAAGAAAAAAAAAAAAACTACTACTACTGCCACTACCATCACTACTACCACTACTTCCACTACTACCACAACTTTCGGGCACATTGCGAGGCAGAATGTCGGATCTGACAGGACCAGGGCGTGCTGGAGGTGCGGTGAAAAGAGACACGTGGCACGAAACTGCTCCGAAAAAGAAGTAAGCTGTTTCCTGTGGAAAACGTTGTCCCGAAACCGGACACCAGACATGTCGCTGGGACTGCTGGATGTCGGGCGCCTCAGGCGCCTGCAGGGACGGCTCAACGGAAATGGCGGTAATTCTGCCAGTAAATCTGGATAGGACCGTGCTTACGCACGAACTGCTGGACCAGTTCTCTCGTGCCCGGGGTGTGGATATGCTCTGTATAAATGAGTCATCCCGCACGTTACCGGGCCGAGGCTGGTACTGCGATAGGATCAGAGATGTGACCATCCTGATTCGCAGGGAGAAGTTCTCCGTATTCGATATCGGAGGTGGAGACGGGTTCGTGTGGATCAGGTGTGGCAGTGCTTTCTATGTGAGTTGTTACATATCCCCTAACATTTCCATTGGTGTCTTCAGAGAACGGCTTGCCGAACTTGAGGATGCCGTTCGAGTATGCAGGAAAAGTGGTGATGTATACCTGGCCGGCGACTTTAACTCCAAGGCCATCGCTTGGGGGGAGCCAAAAAACAACCCCAGAGGGTGGGCGGTGCTAGAGATGGCTGCAAGGCTGGATCTCATCGCACAGTAGGGCCAAATCCCAAAAAGCTGGCCAAAAGTCGAAAAAAAAATTTTCTAGTTGGGCTTTTTTTTCTGTGAGGTTGGCTCAAGTAATACTAACAGAGGCCGAAACCATGAATAGATGCATCCTTTTCCCCTAATCTCGTTCGAAATCTAAGTTAGAACGTGATCTTTGTCCGCGTGTTATGCTACAGTAACGTGTTTAGAAATCACATGCTTGTCTCACAAACCACGTGTAACCATTAAGAAAAAAAAATGGAGATAAAATAAAGTGGAATCAACTTGTAAGGGTAAGTCAGTTAGTATAAAAATTCTAGATTACTGATTGTTGATATTTAAAAATTTTTATATAAGCACTTCTACCTCTATTTTATAACATCGTTAAAACAAAAAAAAAAAGTATTTAAGAGACGTGTTACCTTTTCCCATCGATTCCTGCAATCTAACAAATAAGAAGTTGTAGATAAATGTATCAGCTATCAAATGACTCCTAATTTATCTGCTACAAGCTGCTACTTGATGATTTATGTATTTTTTTGTTTTAATAGTTTTTTTTTGTGTATTTGAGCGGAAACTTCGTATGATTTTGGTTACTAATGATTTTGGATTAAATTACAAAATAGGTAGAAAAAAAAGAATCAGCTGGAGAAAAATAATCAGAAAGACAATAGTAAACAGTGTAAATATAAAAAATAGGATTGTGTGAGAGTAAGAGAGCAGGGGAGAAAGAGATACAGGTGCGTTTACAAATGCGTGCGAAGGAAGTG
>NW_019379801.1:227047-315854 GCF_000648655.2 Copidosoma floridanum | reverse complement strand
AATATAAATACAAAAATAAGACTTTTTTTAGATTCCACTGCTCAGCCGGAGGATAGTTTCACAAGACTGCAGTATTTCCAGTTTTTAAAAACCTTTTTAAGAGCTGACATTGCGGAAATACTGTTGAAAACTGAGGAATTCATATCAAGTATAAAAATTTCACAATATTCCTTATTCACTGATGACAGACAAAGTTTATCAAAACTAGTTTATAAAATAAGGGAAAAGTGGGAGGAGAGTAGCAGGGTTGAAGAAAGATTTTTAGCGAAAAATAAAAATTGGCTGGAGAAAAATGTGGAATTACAGAAACAGCATGAACATGCAAAATCAACTACGAAAAAGACTGGTAGACCATCATTATATTTCTCAGATTCTTCTGAAAGGACTAGTAGGAGAAAAACTCAGGTATAACGTGAGGAGAAATCTTCTGATGTTCTTGCTTATGCAACAAAAATAAAACTTCGATCTGAAGGAAAGACAGATGCTGCTAAGATAATCCAAGACATAACAGAAGGGAGTCCTAAAAAAGCCTTACAATATCGAAAATCTTTGGATTCAATAAATACAAGCTCAGTCTTTTCAGCTGATTAAGCTTCGTCATTATATGTTGAAATGGGTTTATCCCGGAATACATATCAGCAATTACGAAACGTTTGTTTGCAATAAAAATCGAAGCTTATTCTATCATACAAAGAGGTGAGGAAAGCAAAAAAAAAATGTCATCCAGCTGAAGGTATATTCATAGAAGAAAACGAAGCACAAGTTAAGGACGTTCGGTAGTGATTGAATTTTCCAACGAATTTTTCTGAAATTTTGACCAGACGTTTTTATTGTTGTTACAATAAACCAGTTAAAATTTAAAGAGGTTCCTCTGTTTCGTTTTCGAGATATTGAATTTCAAAGTTAAGTCATTTTAACACTGTCGCTTATGGGAGAACTGACTAAATCACAGTTTTAAGCAAATTGGGCCAGTGAATTTGGCCAATTTTTTTATATGTTACAGATAATGTTATTAATTTGATGTATACCAAGTTTTGCGACGATCGTCTGATTCGTTTATAAATAAAAAATTAAATAAAAGCTCGACCGAAACGCAACGGCAACGTCGCAAGTGGCGGGAAATTCAAAATGTTCCAGGATGTTGATCAGTAAATATCTCAATATTATTGTAGATATTTATGCATTCACGCATAAAATACAAGCTTACGTGTGTGCGTGAGTGTATGTACAGAACGCCCACCCCTTCCCATAAAAAACAATAAATGTTAATAACACGCTATTTATTTTTTTTTTTTAATTTCAAATTTATTATTTCTTCTTAAGATACAATTTTTTTGCACATTACAAAATCACATGCTCATAGTTTGAATCACTCATCTTAGAAATCATCCTACTTATCTGACATCCCATGCTGTATGAGACTTGTCAAGTCATTTAAAAATTCAAGTATTTTATTTACACTGGTAGCTCTTTTGATTAAAGGGCTTTGCCCATTTATTAGAAACGATCTTAAACCATCATTACCTTCCATAAATTTATCAACAATAATATTAAAATCTACTTTATTTTGACTTAGATTTTTAATCACTGTTTTGGGAATGATAGACGACATGGGGGAAAAAGTTGGCGAATACATTTTTTCATCAGAAATTCTTTGAATTTTCGCAAGAACATCTTTTACGGAAAACACGTTCGTTGAAATATCATCCCATGAAAGATATGTAGCGGTTAATTTTTCTAATAAATCAATATCAACTATTGCATTATGAGCGTTTTCAACAGACAATGTCAATAAGTCTTTTCCAAGATCTGAAAGCTTATGATTTTTCCTATTCGGAAAATGTAACAAATACTTACAGCTTTATCACAAAAACATTGATACACGAACGCTGTCGTAACCGACGCAGCACGCAGCAGACGAGCAGACAGTGTAGAGTGTGCAGAGACACCTGATGCGTGTACATGAACACTCACACATTTAAGACCCGTACGACGTTGCCAAATCTTCATTCATCACTGGTTTCCCCTCACCGCGCAAATGTTTCCCCCCGCTAACACTACCGAACGTCCTTAAGTAACAAGCTCTGCTAGACCATACTGTATCTCGTATTGTGCTTTATCAGATTGAAGTGTTAAAATCCTTATCCACAGAAATATTAAGCAATTTAACTTTGATCGGTAATTGGGGCTGCGATGGTAGTTCAGGACACAGCGAATACAAACAAAAATTTTAAAATGAGGCCTTTAGTGATGCTAGTATTTTTTTTACATCCTTCGTGCCGTTGCAGGTTGTCTACGTAGATATAGTAACTAATAACACTATAGTAGCTTGGAAAAATCCAAGGCCTTTCTCACCACGATTTTGCAGGCCCATAGATCTTCGATATGAAAAAGAGTCTGTTGATTTAACAAAAAAAGTAGTGGATAATGTTCAAGAACAAAGAAATAAATTAACCCAATTTGAAGATGTTGTAGATGGAAAGCGATGTGTTGTTAGCTACAAACTATGTTTAACAATGATTGACAGCAAGGTATGCAATGCATTGACAGAGACAACATCTGCAATGCGTTGTTACCTATGTCGCAGCACATCAAAAGATTTCAACGTCATAGACAAAATTTTGAAGCAGCCGATTATTGAAGATCATTTGAAATTCGGTCTATCTACTTTGCACTGTTGGATTCGGTGCTTTGAATTTTTGTTACACTTATCGTATAAATTGGGTATTTGTAAATGGCAGGCTCGTACAGAAGAGGAAAAAAAATCTGTCAATGGAAGAAAAGAGCACATTTAAATTGGATTTAAAAAATCATTGGGGTTAAACGTGGATAAACCGAAAGCCGGAAGTGGAACCACAAATGACGGGAACACCGCTCGACGTTTTTTTTAAGAATATCAGAAGTCTTCTGCCATAACTGGAGTCGATGCAGATATAATACATCATTTTTATAACATACTGCAAACAATATCATGTGGTTATGCTATTTGTACACAAAGTTTTCGACAGTATGCATTACAATTAGCAAAACAAATCGTTTGCAAGTATCCCTGGTACAACATGCCCACGTTGATTCATAAACTTTTGATCCATGGCCCAAAAATATTAGATAGTTCTTTACTTCCTATTGGTCAAAGGTCGGAAGATGCGCAAGAGTCGTGTAATAATTTTATAAAAATTTATAGAAGAGATTTTTCAAGGCCAAATTTTCGAAAGAAAATAATGGAAGACATATTCCTCAGATTTTTTATTACATATGACCATTATGTTTCTAGTTGCCGAAAACTGCCCGCTAAACCACTGAAATAGTTATCTCCAGAAGTTCTCTCATTATTATCATCTCCAAAAGAATCAAGAAATAAAGATAAAGAAATTGAGAGTTGAAGCGCTTCTGAGCTAAGCACAGATGCTACAGATGTCACACTGCCTTTGTACCTGGAATAAAAAAAGGGGGGGGGCGCCGGAAGTGTATTGCCTCGTCTCGTACGTCCTCCGGGTCCCTCGTCCTCTTGGATTCTGCTCCTGAAACGGGGAGTTTGTACGGGATCTCTCCTCTCGTTCTACCGAGAGGAAATAACTTTGGAAATGCTACCGTGTCAAATAAGGAAATTGTTTATTGCACTCTACACAACTCCTCGACGGCGCTACAGCGGTTCCACCTCACCGCGCGAACCGCGAGCGCACGTTCGGGGTCCTGACTTTAGAAATTAAGACCAGGAGGGGCCGCTGCCCTCACGCTCCCAGCCACGTCACGCACACATACACATGCGCGCCCTCCCACGTAACCTCTCGTCCCTGTCCTTTCTCTGTCCACTATACACCTGCTCTCTGCTATCGCGCCCTTCTCTTCTCGTCCCTTGGCAACCTTTCTTACCCTGTCTCTCTCTCTCTCTCCCTCTCCCTCACACTATCACTGTCCCTCGTTAACATACTCCCTATCCCTCTCAGTCCCTAGTCCCAGTCCTCTCTCTTTCTCTCTCTCTCTCTCTCTCTCGTCCTTTCTACACACCTAGAGCGAAAAACGCGCGAACACCCCCAAGATTCGGCACTCCCGAGCATGCATCCGCGATTTCCCGTAATCTGGCTCTCTCTCTCTCTCTCTCTCTCAGTCCTCTGTATACTCCGGGACTTAGTCCCGGAGGCCTACCGGCGCTCACGAGCCCTAGCACGACGCACAAAAAAGAACGGCGGGAAAACACGCTACCTTTTGGCTCTCTGGCTCGCGGCAACGGCGTATGGCGTCCGGCTGGGCCTCGGGCTGCTGGTGAGTCTGTGAAGCTGACGGCGGCGGTCCTACTCTCTCTCTCTCTCTCGTTCTGTAGCTGCTCTGCTTCTCGTCCTGCTCGCCTACTCTCTCTCTCTCTCTCATCCTGCAGTCGCTCTGCTTCTCGGCCTGGGTCTTCTCGCAGTGATGATCTCCGACGACGGGGACACAGCAGCTTTCTCTCCTCTCTCGCTATCTCTTGATCTCACAATAACTTTCTCTCGTACTTTCTCTCTCTCTCTCTCTCTCGCTCACAATCTCCGGCTAATCCGCGCGCGAAGGCTCTCGACTCGAGACTGACTCTACGTCCCATCGCAACTACTGTGCGTACCTCTCGACTTTTTTTTTTTCTTTTTTCTTTCTCTCTCTCATACCCGAGGGCCGCCGCCGCGACCCGAACAGTGGTGCGCGCGCTCACGCGTATTTTTCTCGCCGCTGTTGCTGCTGCGTCCCATCGTCGCATCGTCCTCTTCTCCCTCTTTTCCGGGAGCCAAAACAAAAGAAGAATTCCGGGAAGGTAAGTCTTTGCCAGTGACGTCATACGCGTTGCGTCAGCGAGAGCGACATGAGCCGGGAGGCTCATTTTGCCTCGTTACACAGAATCTGATGATGAAGATGATAATTTTTTATTTTTATATAACTGTATTTTGTAAAATCATAATAATTATTCACATATAAATAAAACAAGATTTTTTTGTATTTATTACCGATATTACTGAAGGGTGGTTATTAAGGGATAAAGCGGTAATCTAGTTCAAAACTTGAAATGGAATTTATTATTATACACCTAAAAAACTATAAAAATGATATTAATTATGATCATTTCATGATGCGACTGATATTTCACATAAAGGGGTGGTGAATTAGGGGTGAAGGGGGTGAAATTTCAGAAGGCTGACATTAAATTCGTAATCAGCGACCCCAATAACCTTGAAAATGATGCGTGACTCAGGTACGATGTGAAATATGGGGAATTTCGTGCAAGGGGGTGGTGAATTAGGGGTGGAGGGGGTGAAGTTTAGTAAGTCTGACATTAAATTCGTAATCAGCGACCTCAAAAACCCCCGAGTAAGAAATTTAAAATTAATTACTTGATTTTTCGACTTTCGGCCAAGTTTTTGGGATTTGGCCCCACTGTGCATCGTCATAAACTCTGGTGGTCCAGCAACGTTCAGGCGACCTGGTAACCAGGGGACGATCATCGATCTTACGCTGGTGTCATCAGAAATGGCGGCGCGAGTGTCTGACTAGCAAGTCCTGGAGGACAACACGGCCAGTTATCACCAGTATGTCAGCTTCGTGATAAACGAGGATCGCGGTGCAGGCTCGCGAGATGTAATTCGAAGGCGCGCTGCCGCGTGAAACGTGGCAAAACTTAACCAAGATTCGCTGCTGAAAGCCATAGTTAGCGCGCCACCTCCAGCTGATTTGAACAAGATCACAAATCCAGCGGAGGCCAAGACACTCGTGAGCGGCACTACGAGACGGGTCAAGGAATGGTGCTACGCGTGTATGCCTAAAAGATCGGCCAGAAGAGGTCGACGTTCATGCTACTGGTGGACCGAAGACATCGCTAACTTGCGCGGAGAGGCGCAGCATCTACGGCATCTTGCACAGAGACACAGAACTCCCAAAGGCGCCGGGGCAGCTGTAGCCGCGTACAAGGAAACAAAAAAAGCGTTTGTGAGGGCGATCAAGGTAAGCAAGAACTGATGCTGGCGCGAGCTCATCGCCGAGGTAAATAACAATACGTGAGGCCTGGGCTACCGGATTGCGTTAAAAAAACTTCGCGGTACGGACCCGACGCCGCCGATGGAACCTTCCTTCTTGGAGAGAGTGGTCTCTTGCCTCTTTCCGGAGCATCCCGATATGAGGCGGGAGGACATAAGTATAGGATAAGTTCCTCTTTTTTCCCTTGATGAATTAAGGTCGTGGCATCGGAGACGCCGGGACGAAAGGCCCCTGGTCAGAACGGGGTGCCGTCCAAGGTCCTCAAGATCATAGCTGCGGAGAAGCCACACGTTTTGTTGGACATTTTTAATGTGTGCCTGCGCGTTGAACTGTTCAGCAAGCGGTGAAAGATCCAAAGGCTTGTTCTTCTGGACAAGGGCAAACCACCCCCCCCTGGTCCCGTCGTTATTTCGGCCCTTAAGTATGTTAAACAATGCTGGAAAAATGCTAGAGAGGCTGATAAGAACCCGCTTAAGAGGAGGAGTCAGCCTATCAGAACATCAGTACGGGTTCCGAAAGGGGCGAACGACGGTTATGGCTGTGGCTGAGGTTCTCGAGTCGGTCAGGGAAGCATGAAATCCTCTCATAAGACGAGGAGCGTCTGTATCCTGGCGGCTCTTGACGTTAAGAATGCCTTTAACTCGGCGAAATGGTCCGACATAATAAGGGCCCTTAAACGTCAGAATGTACCGGACTACCTGAGAAAGATCCTGGACAGTTACCTCCAGGATTTAGTACTCAGGTACGACACGAAAGATTGACCAAGAAAGAGCCGTCTGATATCGGGGGTCACCCAGGGATCTGCCCTTGGCCCCGATCTCTGGAACCTGATCTATGACGAAATTTCATGCCTTGAAATGCCCCCGGGGGTCAAGCTGACGGGCTTTGCTGACGACATAGCATTGCACGTCACGGCGAGATCGCAAGAGGAGGCCGAGCGCAAAATATGGTGGGTGGTCGCGATAGTGTCGGAGTGGCTCCGGGATCACGGTTTTGAGCTAGCTGTAGGATAAACGGAGATGGTCGTCCTCACTAGGCAGAGATAGTTCGGGGAAAACTTTCGCCTGAGCGTTGCAGGTGAGGTGATCTGCGCAAGTTCGGTGGTGCGCTACCTCGGAGTACGGATCGATTCACGACTCACCTTCGGGGAGCACATCAGGAGGGCAGCCGATAAAGCCGCTAGGATCTCTGCGGCGCTTTCACGGTTAATGCCAAACGTTGGAGGCCCGCAAGAAGCCAAAAGACGGCTCCTTTCATCGGTCTCCAACTCAATCCTGCTGTACGGCGCAGAGGTATGGGCGGACGCACTCGCGAGGAGGATGTCCGAGAGCGTTGAACTTCGGTACAGCGCATCAGATCCTTAAGAATCGCGTGTGCCTACCACACAGTCTCCTCTACTGCTGCTATGGTAATATCACGAACGATTCCCATCGTGTTTCTTGCGCAGGAGCGGCGAAGGAAATTCCTTGGCTCCGGCGACGAAAGCGATAGCGACAGGCGGAAAAAAACGTTGACGACGTGGCAACAGAAGTGGGATCGGGCTAGTGTTGGTAGATGGACGCACCGTTTGATACTGCACCTGCGACCATGCGTGGAGAGGGGACACGGAGGGGTAAACTACTACCTCACCCAGTTCCTCTCCGGGCATGGCCAGTTTGATGCCTATCTTCACCGCATGGCGGTGAAGGCATCACCCAGATGCACTTAGTGCTCTGCGCTAGATGATCCCGTCAAACATACGTTTTTCGTGTGTGAGAAATGGTATCGAGAGCGCCAGCAGCTGATGGACTGGCTCAGCGTGGCCCCCACTCCTGAAAACATTATTTCTAAGATGCTACGCACTGAAGAGGGATGGAGGGTAGTGGATGGCTTCGTCGGGTTTGTCATTTGGCAGAAGAAAAAGGAGGAGAAAGCCGCCACGCAGAGAGAGGGGGCCCCTGAGTAATTTGATTTGAACCTAAGCTGCGCTATCAGTCAAGCGCTAGAACAAGGGTGCCAATCCTCAGGGTGCCCGAGTCCTTTTCAGGACTCGAGAGGATTGGCACCTCTAGCAACTGGTGGCGAGCTTGCCCGCTAATGCTGTGAGATACGATGATCTCCCTAGTGGCTCCACCCTGAAGTAATGCTAACGCGGTCCCAGTGTGGAACAAAACCACGTGGCATGAAGGGGGGGAGGGTTTAGTGGGTATAAGTGGTTTCAGAAAAAAAAATCCAGCGAGTCCAACACTACCGCTGTTTCTGCGGTGTGCCTCAATGCATTTTCCCTCCCAAAAAAAAATAAAAAAAAAAAACAAACTACTACCACTACTCCCACGTAGGGTTTTCCTAGTTTCTTCATACCGGGCACTTCCCCGGGTGGCGGATAGAGGCATTCTCTTATTATATATGGAGTGGCCCTGCTTGTGCTCCTTGTTCTTCGCTTTCTGCTGCCGCCGTGGGTGGTACTCCATTGCTTGATGCAGGCCAACAAAAACTAGCACCTGTCGTGTATAGAAGTAGGCGGCGGTTAAAACCTTCTTCTCAGATATATGCACCACACTCTCACTAAACAAACACAGGGATACTAACGGATTGTTCCGAGTTGCGTGTGGTGGGTCTTTTCTTGGGCTTGCGTTAGAGGCCTGCTGGCGAGTAAAGCCGGATGATGAGGCCCAGGTAAGTCTGGATAACCACATCTGATATGGCTGTACGCCTCATAAACAAAAAAGACGTGGTGGGCTGACTAATCTAGGCTTACTACGACTGAGGAGGCTATATGGCGGCACCTTAGTGCCTTACGCCAGCTCGTTTTGTTGGATTGTCTGCGCGGCCGTGGGACTGTAAGGTGCTGCTCGTCTCGCTGGAATGACCGTTGTGTACCAACATATATATACATTACACACGAACACCATTCTTAGACCTATTACTTAACGCCAAGGCAGTCTCCACGGGTGGGACTGAGGGAGAGTGGCGACTCCCGGCCGGCCCTAGAAAGTAGCGGTTTTCTCTGGTAAAAGAGAGGGCTGCTGCTCTGGTTTCAACCCTTTCCGAATACTTATTCCTAGAAACAAAAAGCAGTGCTGGCCTTAGCGGGTTAGTACGATATTAAAAAAGATGCCAATATGAAAATCGTCGATGCAAAACATGTACCCCAGGCGGGAACCTCTCTGAGGGAATCCGCCGGCAGTTCTGATCCGGTGAAAGCCCAGGTGACTGACGCAGGCCCCACGGATTCTCGGGGGGGGGGGGCACAAAGACGTGTCTCATGGCCAACAGGGACTGCTAAATGTTCCATGGCCTTTCCTTACAGACAAAGGACGAAGAGGAAGCCTGTCAAGAATAGGCACTAACGACATCGAGGTTAGCAACGTGTCGGTATTTAGCCACCAGACCCAAGAAGAGCTTGCCTTTTTAGAAGAAAGTGTCACAAGGCTCGGAGTAAAGCGACAGCAAGTTGCTGATAAAGTCCAATCAGCAACGAATGACATTGCAGAGACGCTACAACTGATTAATGATAAGTACGGCAACACAGCGAACTCTGTTAAAAATGGGCTCAAAGCGGCGCTTAAGCATCTTCAAGAGGCAGAGGTGCTAAGAAAAGGATGTCTTACTGAATAAGATTTGTATACCAACGCTTGGAAGTCGGCATTTGAATCTCTGCAGTGGAGGAAAAAAAGGCGAGATAATTTCCGACGGCATGTACAGAAACGAACCCTAAACACTGCCTTAAAGGAAATAGAACGAAGTAAGAGAAACAGGAGCCCATCGGACAGCCCTAAGAAACGCCAGCAGGCTATGTCTTCAAAGAAAAAGATAACAGACAGTGGCANAGATAATTTCCGACGGCATGTACAGAAACGAACCCTAAACACTGCCTTAAAGGAAATAGAACGAAGTAAGAGAAACAGGAGCCCATCGGACAGCCCTAAGAAACGCCAGCAGGCTATGTCTTCAAAAAAAAAAAAAAAAACAGGAAGTGGCAAACGAGAAGAAATTCCACTGAATGACAAAACAAGCCGGAAGAAAAGAGTTGACGCCACAACAACAGTAGTAGTGAAGATGGCTGAAGGACAGACCTTTGCAACGGTTCTGAAGACTATGAAGGCGAACTTTGACCCCGATAAGGCTAAAGTGGCAAACCAAAGTATTGTCACTACAAAAAAAGGATACATACTAATTTAAGCCAAAGGTGTAAAGTAAGCCAAATGCTACTGCATTCCCACAGCAAATTGAAAAGTCGGTAGCCGGACAGGGTACTGTTAAAATGAGCGCCAAAAAAGTGACATTAGAGGTCTGAGACCTGGATGCCATTGTAGAGGAAGACGAGGTCAAAGAGGCGTTCACTAGGACTTTTAGACATCAGAGCCAGGAGCCAGAAGTTGCTCTCTTAAAGCCAAATGCCAGAGGACAGAGGCTGGCGATAAAGATGGACAAAGCAACTGCCAGACAAGTAAAAGAGGAAGACAGGTTACGAGTTGGCTTTGTAAGCTGCCGAATTCAAAGAAGAATTAAAGTAACAAGATGTTACAAATGCCTAAGATATGGACACGTTTCAGGCAACTGTAAGGGAAAAAATGGATCCAAGATTTGCTTCTAGTGTGAAAGCTCAAACCACCAGGAGAAAAAGTGTCCAGGCCCAGCATGGTGCTTTCTTTGCCCAACAACGGACAACAAGCACTAAGCAGGCAGTGGAAGCTGCCCTTTATTAAGAAGAGCCCTAAAAGAGACCAGATAAAAGGCCCAAGCAGAAAACAAATGAGGCTAAGGGGCATTGAGTTAAAAGGCAGGCTAATGTGGACCCACGCTAAACTGGGTACTTTTATCCATCAGCAAGGGAAAGCAACAAGCTTACAGTGGTGCTTGCTAGGTCAGTGGCCTACTATGGAGCACTAGACAGGGTGCTGTTCCTCAGGGACTCCAAGTCCTTTTCAGGACTCGAGAGGATCAGTACCTTTTGTATATGGTGGCGAGTTAGTTCGTTAATGCTGTGAGACGCGATGGTCTCCCTGGTGGCTCCACCCTGAAGTAATGCTAACGCGGTTTTGGGGTGGAACTAAGGATCTGCGGCATGGGGGGGGGGGAATTAAGTGGGTATGGGTGGTCTAATAAAAAAATCCTCTGAGTCTTCCATTACCGCTGGCCCTCCGGTGTGCCTCAATGCACTTTCCTTACCTCCACAAAAAAAAAAAAAAAAAAAAAAGAGAAAATACTACTACTACAACTTCTGGGTGGAGTTCTGTTGGCTTCTTCATTTCCCGGATGGTGGATAAAGGCATCCTCTGAAAATATGAGGTAACAATGGGTAGTTGGAGTGACTCTCTGTGGTGGTGGTCGGGAGCGTCGGTTGGGAGGCGTGTACGGCGTTGGCGTGTAAGTCTGTAGCTGTGTAGATTGGAGACTCGTACCCTTTGTCTTCATCGATATGGATGCATGGGCTGGATCTGCTTGTTCTCCTTGTTCTTCGCTTCCTGCTACCACCGTGGGTGACACCTTAATGCTTGATGCGGGCCAACAAAAACTAGCACCTGTCGTGTACAGAAGTAAGCGGTGGTTATAACATGCTTCTTAGATAAATGCATCACACTCCTACTATACAAACACAGGTTCACTTACGGATAATCCCAGGCTGTGGGTGGCAGGGCCTTTCCTAGGCTTGCGTTGGAGGCCTGGCGGTGGGTGAAGCCGGACGATGAGGCCTAGGTTAGTCTGGGTAACCACATCTGATGTGGCTGTACGCCTCATGAACAAAAATGACGTGGTGGGCTGACTAATCTAGGCTTACTACCACTAAGGAGGCTATATGGCGGCACCTTAGTACCCTTCGCCAGCTTGTTTTGTCGGGTTGTCTGTGCCAGTCATGGGACTGTACACCTACCACTCGTCTTGCTGGTATGACTGTAAAGTACCAACATATACATACATTACACAGGAACACCATTTTTAGACATGTTACTTAACCCCAGGGCAGTCTCAAATTTTAATTGGCCGCCATTTTTACTAGATTAAATTCAATTAATAGATTTCGTTATAGATAATAAAAACAAAGAAAATAATTTTTTTTAAATTTTGACCCCGATGTGTTACATAATTCAGTATTGCAACATAAACAAATTAATATAACTCTGATATTTTACAATTTACTGTGTTGCAACTATTTTTACTTTATGAAGTACATGTTCACATAAATTACTAAAAAATGAAAAATTAAATAATCCCGATATTGTTTTTTAACAGAGTTATTAATATTTTAGTGTTTTATTACGAGTATACAAATTTTCAATGTTATTGTTTGTTGTTGATTTATATGAGTCAATAGTTTTTCTTCACATTATTATTAGTAATAAAAATATTATTCCTAAACATTGTGATGTGCTATATTTTCTCGTCTTTCTGTGAATTGTGGATAGTAAACATTTTATGGTAACTTTTGATTTTCTTGTTTAAGGTAGTTGTACAGGTACCGCAAGAGTCATGAAACTTTTTGATTTGTGTAGTAGAACGATCTGGCAACGTCGCTT
The DNA here is from genome assembly GCF_000648655.2 of Copidosoma floridanum. Next base: position 303,363 of record NW_019379801.1, on the reverse strand, counting down.
TGCGGTCATGTGTGTGTGCCTGTAAGTGTGTGTTCAGAGCATCATAGAAGGAGCACTTCGTTGATCAGCTGTAGCAAAAGGAGAAGCGTGTGTATCTTTTTTTAGTTAATAAAATAGTCATGCCCAAAGAAAAAAATAAGAAGTTTTTTTGGAAAGGTGTAAGGGTAAGCGAGAAAGTATATAATGCACGAGTAACTAAAAATAATAAAGTTAAAAATAGGCTATTTAATTATTTAAAAAATAAATATTAAATATTCATTACATAAATACTAATTTATAACATGTTTATTTCATTTTTAAGTAATATATGGCAATAAAATTGTTTTGATGTTCTTTGTGTATCAGTTCGTTTTATTATTTATATATTTATTTATCATATTTATTTAAAATATACGTCCTATAACAATAATTGAAAATCTACAAGAGAGATTGCAGTAATCAGGATTTACGAGCAATCATATGTACCTATTTACCTTTCAAACCGCGCGCGTAATATCAGATTATGCGGCGTTGCCATATTTTCAAATAGCGTCTCACAAATGCACGTTCTTCACGCTTTACTATTTAATTACTTTTCTCACAAGTACCCTTGGAAGGTTTTGTAAGCGAATATATAATTGTCATTTAATTATCTTTCTACTGTCCAAAGGGCATCAGAACCTATCCTATATTAGCAACGATATGAATGATAATATACAGACAGCTCCGCGGTTTCATAAGACGCCATGTTGAATTGGCATGTAAACAAAAACTCAAGGCATGCAAATAATTATGAATATCTCCCTTTATAGGTACCCTCGGGTCACAAAAATTTAGATTTCTTATTTTTATGCATTAATCTACCATCCTGCAAAATATCATAATTTTCTATCCTATATTTCAATTTGCTGTACAACTACCTTAATAGCTTTATGGTATCTAGTGAATGTATAGCGTATTTGTATACTATAAACAACAAAGAGCATTTCAATACAAAAAAATAAAAAAACTTGCTGCACTTGAGTCAGAAACATCATGAGACTATTGAGGATTCTTAATAAGTAAAGCCATTTTTTAAAAGACATGAGCTCTTCATCCAAGTTTTTATTCTTTCAAGTATATCCATATACGTGCCACTAATGAAAACAACATGAGCCATCTTGTATGTTTTGTTACGTACGATAGCATATAGCTATGCATGCATGCGCCTCTGCTTGCTTGGGCCTGAAAGGTAGGGAAATAGAGAAGAAAGGTAATAGAAGAGGTAGAGAGAAGGGACAGAGAGATCAGCTAGAGACGCGAGAGGGTAAGGACAAAGTCCGCAAGACGATAATACACGCACAACTTTCCTCAATGACAAGTAATTATAATAAAGCATAAGTAACAACACGTCACGCTTCAGTTTGTTCCCGCACCGAGGATCCCACGTAACAGCTGGTGTCAGAAGTGGGATACAGATACAACTTTTAATGGTCTGTCACGTGCGCGGAAATCACTTAGTTTCGCGGAACAAAAAAAAAAAAAAAAAAAAAATTTTCTAAATTATTTTTTCTCGATTTAATTAACGTAATTAATAAAAAAAAATAGAAAAAATACATCTCTCGTCGCAAAGAAAAAAAAAGTGTCAAAAGTGCCAAACGCCAAATTCAGCGTGTCAAGTGCCACAATATAAGGGAAATTGGAAATGTAGAGGAGAACAAGAAGCTATAATCAGAAAAATCTTCGATACCGCAAGGATACCAGACAAGAAAAAACTGCACATCAAGTCAGTGGACCAATATACCAGGACACTAAAGGCAGCTACCGTTCATCAAACCCAGGAAAATACAGACAAAGAGAAGAAGCACAGTACGCCAAGCCCGGACTACAGCCACAGAACACGGGATACACGGCACAGGGGAAGGAAACAACAAGCGGAAGCAGAAGCATTACTGGTATATACTTTACTCATAACTCTCGAGGAAAATACGCACCTAAAAGAAAAAAACTTATATATCGATATTATTTCTAAATCGCAATATCCTAAGACCTTAGCGGCAACCCATAATTGCATGCACAAGAATTTAACCGATACAAACGATAAACACCCCATACAAAATTTTTTTTTAAATTAGTTAATAAATACAAGGAGTAGCCAACCGAAAACAAAAACAAACAAAAAAGACTATTGACTAACACTCGATAAAGCGCGCGTATCTATCAGGTTGACACAAAATACACAGAAACGACGGCGTTTTACGATTAGTAAAATATATATACGAACTAGAAGAGCATAAGACGAACTAAAGAAAAAAAGATACTAAAGAGCATCACTATGAGTGACGTAGAAACAAACAATACACTGGGAAGGGGGATATAGGAAGCCGTGAGATGCACAGATATACACGAAACAGGACCAATTGACACAGATGACGAAGTAATACAGATTAATTTAGAAGATGATCCGGAAACATGGACAGAGTGGCAGAAGGCCAGCAAAAAACAGAAAGCATAAAACGCAGACAGTTATCTCATAGACAAGACATAAGCGATAATGAAACTGATGCGCCATCCCATACAGAAACACATAGACCCCCCGTATTTGAAAAATTAACTTCATTTACCGAACGTGAATACGCGACAACTGACATGAATCGACGAGTCACTAATCCACATAGCGATAAAACACAAGCCAAACACGACACAAATCTACACGATATAATAACAGAAGCAGCGGCACAAGTGGTGCAACAATATACAAATCGAATACCTACACCTACGCAACCAAAACATCAATTATTACAACAGACGTACGGAGAAGTTACACGGCATCCAACACAAATACGAACCCCAGTAGCTCAAGGCAAGCAAGAAATCGGGAACTACGGCATCACCCAAAATACAAACCACGACAATTGTTATTATAGACAGAACACAGCGGTACCACTTTATTCTGCAGGAGAAGACGAGTTAGGTTGGGCAAATAGAAATTACTTAAACGCCCAAGACCGATTTATAGTACCCCCACATTACACAGGAAATCCTAATTACGAACGCCTAATTCAGAACACTCTGTCATCACTAAGTCACCTAGCAGCAAACATACCGATATTTGACGGCGATTCCGTTAAACTACCCTTTTTTGAACAAATGGTAAGAGTGGTATCGTGGACGGTAAGCCCCGTGTATGAAAAATTTTTTATAGGCTCACTAGCCAATAAGCTGAAAGAAGCAGCCGCCGAATTTATACCGCGCTTGGCACAGTTCTCATCTGTAGATGAATTCTTGGTAGAATTGAAAAATAGGTACAGCAGCATCGGAAGCGTCGACACGTTATTAGCAAAATTAAAAGTAGTGAAACAGTACAGAGGGGAATTAGTGGAGGAATACAGCAGGCGTGTTCAAAAATTATACGATAGAATAATAACCCTATACGATTCGGACACGACACTATCGCCCAGGCAACGATACGCATTAAAGGAGAGCGCGGAAAAAGAAGCTATAAAGCAATATACGTACAGGATACAATCACCTTACAACTACAGGGTAACATGCCTTAACCCAAAAGCTTTAGGCGAAGCCATAGTAGCCGCGCTGAAAATGGAAAGCGACTTAAGCCTACGAGAAATAATGCCAGCACGAATCGAGGCCCAAATATACTGAGCGAGAGCAGAAACGAGAGATACAGACGATCGTGCGAGCAGCCATGAGCAGGCAGAAGTACGCGACACAACAGATAAAAATAAAATAACACGGGACTATCAATATTGCTCATATTGCAATGAATACGGGGAGCATGCTACACTAGTATGTATAAAATTAGTAGCAGACGCAACAAATAAGAGAATTCAAAACCCAGACATAAAAGCCAATGATCCACCAGTGCAGGTATCACAAGATAAACAAAACGTAAGGGATAAACATTGCGATTACTGCAAACACAGGAGGCTTTATACAAGCGAATGCCGCACACTAGTAAGATACGCAGAGAATGGTAGAATAAATCGGACCGACGGACGCGAACAATTTAACAATGATAACAGGGAAAATACGGAAGGAAATTTTAACTTCCGGAATAATTATAATTACCCGCTAACACATATAGCCAAAACTATAAGAACGATTATAAAAGGAACCCCTACAACAATACAGGCTACAACAGATATAATAACTACAACAGAAACGCTGATTACTCAGGAAATAATAATAACAATTCCAACAACCAGTACGGAACTACAATTATTATAGAGGAAATTATAATTATAACAGAAATTATAATAGGGATGAAAATTATAACGACAGAGGACCTCCAAATGGAACAAATGATGTACCTGATAAAAAAATATTCAAGCGTAGCACGGAACATTTAAACTCGCAGGACGCTCGTCGTGCTCCCCAAACGCCGAGCGGGCCCCGAGAATAAAGAAGGAGATAGAGCATAAAAACGACACGGAGTCAGCTGAAAGAGAGGAGCAAGCAGAGTCAAATAAAATACGCATCGGAGGTAAAGATAGCGAGACATCACGCAAAGAAAATTATACGAGAAATGAAACAATTAAAGTATCGCTAGAAACAGACTCCAAACAGGCTCCTCAAACGGCTGAAAATGCTTACAAAGAAAAAAGAATTGAAACAGAATTTATAACTAGTAGCTCTTTAGCTGGTAAAGAAAAAATCCATGAAAGCATGAACCTACCTCTCCGCAAGGTAAATATATCGAGTACTGGAAACACACCACTATCAGTAATATTAAACAGCAATCAGCTGCAATCTTATAGCGCAAAATTTTACGCAGATACTGGTGCCGAAGTATCAATTATAAAAGAATGCTGTCTCACTACATACACGCATATAGAGAGCAGAGAAAAAGTCCTAATAACTGTTGTCACACACGGAGCACGCTGCATGTTAGGAACGACTAAAATACCTCTTAACGGTATAATAATGAATCTGCATGTAGTCCCCGATACCTTTCCGATAGAAATGGAAGGCATTATTGGCTGGGACGCTTTTAAGTTGTACAATGGCCTCATAAGCGATAAAGTAAGTTACTTAGAATTAAAAGGCATCAAAATCCCATTACTAAAATCAGAATATTTTAAAATCCCCGCAAAATCGAGGAAAATAATATTTGCACGTATAAAAGATCAGAGCAGCCACGTACAAGTCGGCTGGGTCCCTCTGCAAAATATAAAAGAGGGAATCTTATTTGAACATTTTATAGGAGAAAATAAAAATATAAAAATATATGCGGAAATTATAAACATAACAGACAAACAAATTGATGTACCAGTACCAGAAGTAAATGTTTTCGAATGTGAAACCAGACAAGGGGTGGAACCATTCAGCATCGCCGGGGACGACCCTGAAGGGTTAAACAAAGCCATGATTGGGCTTTTCAACACTAAAAATTCAGACGGAAAGGTGAAAAATAATGAAATTATAAAAAAAAAAAATGCCGTAAGAGGTAAAAATAATGACGATATAAAGAACAACATAAAAAATTTCAAAGATATTAAGAAATCGGAAATAGCGGCTCGAGTAAGCAAAATAATAGAAATCGTCGATACATCTGACTGCAACATGGAGGAATTAAACCACATCCAGGATCTCATAGAGTACAATCCGTTCGTGTTTGGCCTCGACGGCGAGCCACTAAAGGCTACAAACTTACTTAAGCATCGAATAATAACGGCAACAGAGAACCCAATAGTTGCCAAAAGGGTAAGCTATCCAATAAAACTAAAGGAACAGATGCAAGTAGAAATAAAGAAACTATTGCAGCAACAAATAACTGAGCCATCAACATCCCCATATAACTCAAATATGTGGATTGTCCCGAAAAACGCGGGACCAAACGAAGAAAAACGCTGGAGGGTCGTAACAGATTTCCGGCTATTGAACGAAATAACAGTCGGTACATGCTACCCACTGCCATTCCAGAATGAAATTTTGAAAAATTTAGCAGCTGCAAATATATAACCGTGGTAGATCTGAAGAGCGGGTTTTTCCAAGTAGAGATTCACGAGGAGGACGCTCATAAAACTGCGTTCTCAGGACCAAACGGACATTACCAATATAAACGAATGCCGATGGGATGCATAGACTCGCCAAGTACATTCATGCGAGTGATAACAATGGTACTAGCAGGCTTACAAGAACGGGAGATTGAGGTATAAATGGATGACATCATGGTATTCGCAGAAAACTTGGTATAATACGAGATAAGATTCAAAAGGCTCTTAAAACGGCTAGCTGATGCAAACCTCACAATAGAGCCGAGAAAATGCCAATTCCTTAGAAAAGAAGCGAAAGTGCTTGGTCATATTGTAGGCAACGGCCAGATCAAAACAAATCTGGAAGAAAATGAAGCAGTAAAAAGTTTTCCTAAACCGACAAATGCGAGGAAAATGAAACAATTTCTCGGCTTGGCGGGGTCCTATCGACGCTTCATCAAGGATTACGCAAAAATAGCCCAACCTCTCTTAAAGCTCACAAGAAAAACAGCCGAATTTAAATGGGAAAAGGAACAAGAACATGCATTTATAAAACTTAAAAACGCTCTGTGCACTGAGCCAGTGCTGAGGGCTACAGATATAAACGAACCCTTTATAGTAACAACCAACGCATCCACCTACGCCATTGGAGCAATTTTAAGCCAGGGAGAGATAGGCAAAGATCACCCTTGCGAATATGCATCCAGATGCTTGAAGGGCAGTGAATTACGATATCCGACATACGACAAGGAATTATTGGCGATAGTGTACGCCAAGGAGCAGTTCAGGCCATATTTGTTCGGTCGTAAATTTACAGTCATAACTGACCATGAACCACTCAAACATTTCTACACATCAAAGAAACCGGACTTAAGATTCACAAAATTGAATGCAGAACTCCGTGGATATGACTTCGATATTGTTTATACACCTGGACAGAAAAATAAAGCACCGGATGCTCTTTCTCGCAATCCAGTACTCAAAGAAGGGGAAGAAAAGCCAGAACTACCACGCCGGGAGCTGTACGAGCTTGCGGAAAAACAGGAAAGGGACAATCACAAAGACATAAATGCACCACCAGCACGAATATATAAAATGCGTACAAAGAGACAGAGGATTCTAATACGAAAGAACAGGAAAGTAAAAATCAAAACGTCGGACTCAGACGAGCCAGACGAGAAGGCAATTAAAAAGAAGCCCAGAAAACTTGGAGAAAGCGAACAAATATCAAGTACCCACAACTGCAGTAGTACGGACACAAGATCAGAACAGGAAATAACGGAAAAACGGAAAGATAAGGCAGATAAAAACACCCTTACGGCGGTAAACGAAAAAGAAAAAATTCTGTCGCAAGGACCAGCGGAATATAAACTGGCGTACATGTGCAAAGAGAAAAACATGGAAAAGGCGTAAAAACGACGAGCACACCATTTATCAAGAAGGGTGTAACAGAGAAAAGACAACACAGAACCCGTAAACGACAGTTAGATACTCTACATAGGAAAATTGCAGATTTTTCTAACACCGCTGAGCAACCGCACAACTCAAAGGAAATTATTATCGCGCATTGTGATACACCGGCAGCAACGCAGAGAGATACCAAGCAAGAAAAACATTGGAGTTACCAACTAGCGTGGAATAGCGAGGCAGCAGAAAGAGCGGAGAAAGAGAGAGAGCGGAAAGCTAGGAAAGCAATAGGGGAGACAGCAGCAATAAAAACATCTGACAGAGACAAAGAAAGCGAAGGGAAATCGGAAAATAAAGAAGGGGTACATGACCAGAGAGAGAGAGTAGAGACAAAAGTAGACAGCAAGTAGATGAGCGGGAGACGGAAATGACCGAACAAAGCCGAACGGCACCGAACGAACACGAGAGCCAACAACCGCCAGATACACAGGTACCCAACGGGGGAAACGATAAGTATAATAATAACAACGGTCAAATTACCAATTTAAGGTCAATATTTAATGAGTCAATCAATCGATTCCCAGCAAAGGTCTCAATCAACGTTGATAAAAAAGACATCAAAGGAAAAGAGGGCATAAGAATCGATGTATGGGAAAGCGATAGCACACCAACCGCAATGAACGGAGGAGAGGATGCAAAGATTCGAGTATCGGGGACCCAATGTGCAGAACCTTACAGACAGCTAATAATGATTGATGTCCCTAGAGATGGAAGTTGTCTGTTCCATTGCCTAAAACTTCTATACGGATTGACAGAATCAACAGACCAGCTCAGAAAAATTCTACGTGGGTCAGAATGGATAAATAAATGTAAGGACCCAAAAGGAACCAAACAAATATTAAACAACAGCCGTGAATTCAGCGACAGAGAATGTGCTTTTATATTTTCACAACAATATGAAGCAAACATACGTATACACCTACAAGTATCACCCGATAAGATAGTACACCAACAATTCACGGGGGGGAAAGACGAAGAATTTAAACACATGCATCTCAGAAACCAACACTATCAAGCCCTCGTGGAAGGAACTAGTGGCGATCACTCACCCAGATATAACAATGAGAATCGAAACGACGATTCCGATACTCAGGAGCCTTGAGATAACACAGAACGAAATTTTGAAGGAGATAGCAACGACCACGCCGTAAAGGAACAAGACAAAGAGAACGATGAAGAGGATGCATGGGATACAGAGAGCGAGGAAAATAGTGAAAGGGAGGAAAAAGGAGAGTGGGCAGATGAAGAAAGCAGCATGCCTCCGCCTAAACCTCCACCACCACTAAACACTAATACTAAACGAGACTCTCTCTCACTAGATAGCGACCAGGGCCTAAACAAAGCGCTAATAGAGGAAAGTGATGAGAGCTGCGGCGAGGAAAAGAAAGTCGTGGATAAGATGGGCATAATGAAAAAATATAGGGTATGTAGAACACAATTACCACGCAACATACCTCCATGGGTCCCGCAGGACGGCTCAGAGCCCACCCCGTTTCAAGAAATGAAAAAGGTCGAAGATCACTTATTCAGGTATATCGACAACCTCGCATTCGTTACACTAATGGATGACGTCCCGGGCACAGATACTATTGACGCATTGTATGAGCGGGGCTATATAAGCCCAGCAGTCATGAATAACGATACAAAAGCAGTAGATGACGTCATGCTATCCAAATCAAGAAAAGTATGCGTTATTTGGATGTACGCAAAAACTCACTTTGAAGATACAGCACTGAAATCTGATATAAAGAAATGCGTAATGGCCCTTAGATCGCTAGTAATGGTAAACAAACTAAAAACAATTGGGCTGGTAAGAGATCTAGCGATACTGAATCTTAACCAAGGACATACATGGTCGAACAATTCGAAGAAATCCTCAAAGACATAAAAATGAGCGCTACTTTAAATACAAGCACATTAGTGGTACCACCGGTAGATCAAAGGTATAAGCTAATAAAAGAATATCATGAATCGGCTATAGGCAGGCATCGTGGTATTAACATATCATATAGCAAAATAGCAAAGGATCTATTGGCGAAATATGAGACCAGACGTAAGACAGTACATACTTGGCTGCCCATCATGCCAAACAAAAAAGTTAGTGCGAATAAAAAAAAACAAGTCATGATAATTACGGACACTCCGAGTAGACCATTCGAAAAGATATCGATAGATTTTTACGGACCGATAAACAAACAATCGGCACACAACAATACACACATCTTATCAATACAGGACTGGCTAACCAAATACATAGTACTAGCCCCCGTACAGAAAGCTGTAGCAGATGAAACAGTAAGAGCCTTAACGGACAAATTCATAGCGTACTTCGGAGCTCCAGAAAAATTATTATCGGATAGGGGGACACATTTCATGAATAAAACCATGGAGGAATTTGTGAAACTATTTAAAGTCAAAAAAATTGGGAGCACAGCTTACCACTCCCAAAGCAATGGCGCAATCGAACGGATGCACGACGAAGTATAACCACTGTGCGCACTGGCATACAACACATCAGAGCATGAGAGCACAGGATACTCCCCATACGAACTAGTATTCGACTAACATGCAAAACTTCCCTCAAGCTTTAAACAGCAAGAAAAAGGACATACGTATACGGCACTGCTAGAACAAATAACAGAGAACCTCACACAACTACAAACGCTAGCAGCAATGACACAGACACAAAATAAGTACAAATCGAAATACTACTACGACAAGAAACTCAATACAAAGTTCTTCATGGACGGGGAAATGGTATATGTATTAAAAGAACCGTCCAAAAGGAAATACGACAACCAATTCGAGGGGCCATATGAGATAACAGGTGTAGATTACAAAAACAACAATGTAAAATTACAAAGGGACAACGAAATACGCGTAGCACATGTGGACAAAATTAAAAAAGCATGCATATTGAAATCCCCAAATACACCGCAAAACGAGAAGGAAAAAGGAGCAAGACAATACAGAATAACCACGCGCTTCTTGCTCGTGACCCTTAGACGGGCAAAAGAAAAAAACACACACACAGAGAAATAGCACAATTACATACGGAAAATCGCACACCACCCTACTAAATCAAAATAAACAGGCACAAGCAGTAGTCACTAAAAGTAAACCCTTTTCCCCTTCTCTCTTTCGCGCTCCCCGGACGCACCACGAAGGAAAGTAAACTAAAGGCCGACGCACACACACGTGTACAATTACACGAAAAAACGAGGATCTAAAATTAATCAAAATAAAGCAAACAGGCGTGCAAAGGGCTACCTAAACCGAACCAGTAGAATAAAAATGAAGAAGTATCAAGAAAAAAAAAAAAAGACAAAGCAAAAATTGATAGAAAAAAATAACAACTTTAATTTTATATTTAACATTAACGGAGCAATCAATCTGGCCAAAGCAAGTGCCCTCGTTGTTAGTACGGCGAAAGGGTATCAAACTGAAAAGAACACTAACAAAAAANTGGGAAGAGGGGAAGTGTATAGAGAACAGTTGGTGAGGGGGACGAGGTAAGGGGGGAAACTTGAGAGGAAGATACTTTGGGTAGACCACTTTCGTTTCAAAAAAAAAAATCTGTCGGTTTTAAGATTTCAGCCCCCCGAGTAACGCAACATAAAGAACAAAAAAAAAAAAGAAAAAAGATACCTCCGCACATGAGAAAAACGGCCGTTTGTGTTTTAGGGCCGCTCCAGAAAAAAATCGACCAGGACAAATAGAACAAATTAAAAGAAACCCCGGAATTTTGGTAGAAGACATAGGCTCAATCCAACCGGTTGCAACGACATGGAGGGTAATATGGTACGTAGACTGGGCCCAATTAGCGGAAGAGACACATACATTCTTTGAAGCAAGCGGGCAAATGAGATGGAAATGCAGGATAACCATAAGGAAGCAGGAGGAGTGCGAAGGGCGGATAGAACACACAGTAAACAAGGTATCATTACAAAAAATTTAAATAGCATACAGGGCAGTGGTAGGACAAAAGATCAAAAATAACCAAACTGAAATACAAATACTCCAGGAGCAAATAACGGACGAAAAAAAGGAGAAAATACGAGAACTAATGGAGTCGAACCGGACACGAACGACAGACACAACAAAGTATCTGAAGGAACAGATAAGAGTCGCAACATTCGGCGATCACGACAAAGTTCTACAAGTGATAGAAAAACTAGAGAATAAAGCGGGAAAAATAACGGAGGAAGGACTCAAAATGTTTACAGACCTTATAAATAGGTACAATAGGACATCAAAAATGATAAGAGAATTCGAGAAACTGTCCAACGAACTAGTGGTGAGATTTGAAACAGCGACGGATATAGTACACCTAGCAAGCCGAGGCACTTCACACTTACCAGAGACAGCCTTAAAGGCATTATCGGAAGTAAAAATACTAGCAAAACAATTCAAATCGGATCTCAGGTTCTCAGGGGAGACTAATACAACAGAGGAAGAAGTAGCAGAGGTTTCGGAAATAGCGACAATAGCATTGAACAAAAAAATTATATACTACATTGAATTACCGCTAGTGACCATGGAGAAATTAGAATTTTTCAGAATATCACCACTACCAGCGGTACAAGAGGGAATAAATAAAACAGATGTAGTCACATACCTGCAACCAACCTATGAATATATAGCAGCCAGCACGAGTGAAAAAAGGTTTACACCAGTATCAAAGGAGACAGCCAAACGATGCAAAAAGCTAAAAAAAATAAACATATGTACGAATGTAGAACCAACACAGAAGGTAGAGGAGGATCACCCCTGCGAGGTACGATTGATACTTGAGGAAACCATAGAAAAAACCAGAGGATTGACCAATAATACTAGCTAAGCTAAAAGGAACGTAGTGGACACGCCTACATGCGCGAAATCAGCATGCGTTCAGCACAACAAGGAAAGAGAGAGTACATATACAATGCGAACATACGGAACACGAGACAATAAAGATAACCGACGCAGGGGTAATAAATCTAGCGAGAGACTGTTTGGGCCAAACGTACGAAACTAGATTAGACAGATTAAGAGAAAATCAAATAATGCTAATTAAAAATTCAAATCTTAATTTAAAAGAAATATTACAACGAATAAAAGGGGAGGGAAAAGAGAAAATGATGGAACTGATGAGGACAGTAATAAAAAGAGACGGGCTACAAGAACTAGGGAGTCAGGAACACGGACCCGAGGACATAACAAAGACGGGCACGAAATTGACAGATCTAATACAACGCATACGCGAACTGATACACGTAAAAGGAGAACTGACAGAATGGAAAAAGTACGCATGGATAATAGCGGAAATATTGCTGGGAACGGCCGCAGGATCATTCGGAGTTCTAAAGTGGGGACGCCCAGTAGCACTGAAGGTGGAAAAAATGCTTATTGACAGACAAAATAGGAACAACACTACATGGAATGGAACGACAACAATCCAGGAAGCACCGAGACGAATAACAATACATACACAGGGCGACCGAACACGAAAGAGCCAACGGAATAATAGGTACCAATAAAGAAATCACTAACACTCCTTAATTAAGAATCAAGACATAACAACAAAATACAGACAACGGTGACACAAAAAAAAAGGTATATATCAAAATAAAACTGATCATCAGGGAGAACAAGAGCAAAGAAAAAAAACGAATTATACAAAAAGCATATATATATATTATTAACTTCAAGTACAGATTCGTAACAGGACTTGCGAAACATACAAATCACTTGGGGTTATACCAAGGTCCCAGCCACAGCGCAACAGATAACGGACGGTAAATGAGACAACAAACAGGAAACGACATCATCTGACAACGGATAGGTTAACTTAAGACACTACAAAAATAAATAAAGTCTGAGAAGGCTATAGGAATAAAATTATACTTACAACAGAAGGAATAAACATGAATAATAACAATGTTAACGATAATATAGTAATAATAATAGTGATAAGAATAGTAATGGTAATAAGACAAAAGTAATGTAGAAATTAATAACGGTAAATCGAGCCTATATATATATAGTATAGTGTAGGAAGACGGGATACGCAGGAACAAGCGAGTAAAAGCTATAGGAAAAATATTATTTTTTTTTTATTCGCGGCCCTCGGACGAGCCGCGAGAGAAAGCAACAAATTACACGAAGAGAAATATAAAATAACTAATAACTACATAATCAACGGATATTCAGACAATTAACACCCCCCTTTTCTAAAGGAAACTTTTTCTCGTTATGACCTTCGGACGCACGCACAAAATAAAGGCGAAGAAAAAAATTAAGAAAGAGAAGAGTATACTTACGTGAAATTTTTTTTGGCTGTACAATATCCAACTTACAGAAAAATGAGTAATAGGACAAAAGATAGAGTTATTGTATTTTGCAACCCTTAAAAAGAACAGGCATTGTCAAAAAAAAAAAACCAATAAGAAATATTGTTTATGATAAGAATATTATATGTTTATACTCGAAACCATAAAAAAAAATTATAGTAAGAGCAATAATGAATAGGTAAATAATAATNAGAGAAAAAAACAATCAAAAGAAAAACATTGTTAACAATAAAAAAAAAAAGGGATTTAATAACAAAATAATTACAAGTACAATTACGATTAAATGTGACGCACTTCAGAACAGTGTTATTAGTAGATTTTAAAGGACGTGAGACATGCAAAGTTTTAACAAAAAAAAACAAAAGGATCTTATTTTCAAATTATTTTAATTTTAATTATCTGTAAATACAGCTGCAATTGAAAAATTTTTACTATTGCGCAATCAGCTATAATCCGTCAAGTACTCTTTTTATAGCCAATCCTGATATTCCTTACCTACTATCAAAATCAACGGTTATCAGAGGATGAGAACAACTACTGAAAATTCTGGAGATTCGGTTACATAACAAGACTAAAATAAAACTGAACAAGGGATATAGTCACACACAGTTAGTATGGAAGCCATGTAAGATAAGATTTCCGCCACTGTATAAGGGATCAAAATCACAATTAAATCTGAAACAGCATTTCACCACGACAATAACAGTAGAATCTACATACATAGTCATACAACATAGCAGAGCCTACAGGGGATAGTTCTCAACAAAAAAAAAAGAAAAAAAAACATATACATACATTACATGTAAACATACATACGTATTTATATGGGAAAAACCCTATAATACAAGTCATCAGTCTCATAAACGAAGCCAGAACATCCTAAGCGGAAACCTGTGATAAAAATTCCTCAAAATCTGCAATAAACATAAAACATAAATTGCTAGAACAATAGAGCAACCCTGCTACGGAAAAAATACACAATACTATTAGTGAATGCTAGTACTACCAGGGCAGAAGAGATACACACCAGAGGAAAAAACAACTTGATTCTGACAACTTAAAGGAAAGTCAAAAACCCTCGTATTGTCTGACCCAGATATGTATCCAGGAAAAAAAAAACCAAACATTTGCGAATCATACGAAAATAAAAAAAAAAAAAAACCAACAAATTACCGCCAAAATACCAACGAATTTCCTATAAATTTCCCTTCCAACAACGTACATGATCACCAATCAAAGAAAGAAACAAACATGTATTATAGCTGAGAAATATTTTAAATTGACATCGGACGAAAAAAAAAAACGTATTTCATATATGATTGAATCGCGTATGCAATCAACACATATTTCAGAGTTCACTAATGTAAGCGAAAAAAAAACAAAAAAAAACAATGTTACATTTAATAAGAAAATTAGAATAAGCATTTTGTACACAAAAAACATAAAAATAAGAATTTTACATGAGGCCAGAAAAATATAATATGTAAAAGGGGTGCAAAACAAATAAGTACCTAATAGCAAAATCTATTAGCATTTAATAAATAATAAACAAATCGTTTTTATCCTGCTACGTTAGGTGCAAAGATTCAGCTTGCCTTCTCTTTCTTATAGCAATAGTCGAATTTAAGTGCCATTCCCACGAGGGGCCCCGCTATTTACTTGTTATAGAATGATTTCAGATAAAAAGCGAAAGAACACCAGTCAGAGAGCCAACGAAACGTCACTGGACAATAGTTTGGCATTGAAACCAGCAATAATTTTACAGGAAGGTATCAAGACAAACCTAAGTGGCGTACCGATACATGGCAATAATTGTCCAAGCAACCAAAACGAAGAAAAAATGTATTAATAATAAAATTAATGAACTCAGTAAGACCTTGACCCTCGACATCCATGACATACAAAAAGAAAAAAAAATAAATAAAAAAAAAATAAATGAAACTGACAATTATATTAATTTTTATCCAATGCAAGAATAAACTGTTTTATAACCCGGTACAAAGCATATGTACATAAATAATAAGTAAGAAGATTGTAACTAAGCGATTATATAATATAAGTGACTAAGCGAATTCTAGAATAAATTTTTTGTACAAGGGAAGCGTGCAAACCATAAACAAAAAATGTATACACATTAAATACAGCGAATTAAGCCAATAGAGGAAATAGGGATAGAGCGCTTCAAACCACCCTTTTTCCTTTCACCGAAAAATGCTATAAAACACAAACAACATAACACAGACATACACATCAAAAAGAAAATCGCCGCCAAGGACGTCGGCGTCGCGGCTTCGGACGAGTTACGTACGATAGCATATAGCTATGCGTGCGTGCGCCTCTGCTGGCTTGGGCCTGAAAGGTAGGGAAATAGAGACGAGAGGTAATAGGAGAGGTAGAGAGAAGGGACAGAGAGATTAGCTGGAAACGCGAGAGGGTAAGGACGAAGTCCGCGAGACGATAATACACGCACAACTTCCCTCAATGATAAGTAATTCTAATAAAGCATAAGTAAAAACAGGTCACGCTTCTATTTATTCCCGCACCGAGAATCCCACGTAACAGTTTCTATTGTTTGAAGCAAACACAAATAGTGACTGTCTTTATAGAGGAATGGCGATTGTTTTATTATAAAAAGGAGCTAAGAAAATTTTGAGTAAACTATTGAAATACACTGTTAAAGCTTCTGAGCCATTTACAAGATTAAGCTTACGAGTTATTTTCATCTTACTAATGAAGCAAGCCTAAAAAATATTTTGCACAATATGAAACGTATCACAAAATTTTTTTTTTGCTCAAAAGTAGAAGTAAGTTAAATAATAAAAAAAGTTGTAGGTGTTCCAAATTTATATCAACTAACATATCAATTGTTGGGAAAAAAGTAAAAAATACTAATTGCATCTCACAAACAATAATGTTTGCTCAGGACCTTAACTTATACGTACAAAAATCAGCTCTTTTTAAAATGACCAACATTTTTTGTATGATCTGTCATAAATTTCTTTTATAACGTAGTATTTTTAAAATGTTTTGGTGCCGTAACGGTCTTTGTTGTCACTTTACTGAAGATCTTAGGGAGAAAGGAGAAATCAGCTTGCTGGGAAATATTTGTTTTTGTAAGTCGTCAGAAATCAAGACTGTCTGAAAAGTAAAATGCTCAGTTTATTGGAAAATTGCATTCACTGTTATGTTGATCTTAACTTTAACGGCTCGGTTAATAACTATAAATTGAACAAAACATATTTTCTTAGAAGTTATGTTTATTAGTACTTCAATAGCTCTATCTTAATTCCATGTTTAGTGAAGTCAAAACAATAGTTATAATGTTATCAAAGCAAAAAAAAAAAAAAAGAAAGAAAAAGAAAAAGTAGTGAAAAAAAGCTGAAAAAAAAATAACTTTCTCACTACAATCTTTAAAAACGATATGAACAAGACAAATCGGATCAGGCAATCAAGTCGATTATCACCATTACTTGCAAATAGCCCAGTAAAGTGTACAATTAGTTCGTATAAGGACCTAACTAATTTTCAATTAACTTGTCAAAAACACATACATTGTAAGCCACTTAACACCTAATTAATTAACAGTATTACGATACAACATAAAAACATCCGTAAAAAATAAGAGAAGCCATTGCACAGCCTAAATTTTAAGGTAATAGGTGTATTCGTATAAAGAGAAAGGTAAATAAAGTATACCTTAAAGTTCTAGAACAAATGTTTTATAGTAAAATCAGCAGTTCTTATGCAAAACAAGTTCTTAAGAATGATTAATAGCTGCTTTAATAGTTTTGACAGTACAACCATTCGACGTATTATTTCAAATTTTATTCATTGTCATTCAACAGTTGAAATTTTACAACAGTTGAAATTTTAGTTTTTTGTGACACCAGATACCTGATCACGTTTTGCAATAAATTTTCATTTTACCGTGGCATCATCGTCGTCAGAAGTGGATCTGTAAAGGTTCTTGAGAATATCTTGGAACCTTTGCTTTTCAACATTTTAGAAAATTCTAATCTATATCAGGGTGTTTCACAATCTTCAACCTTTCATTTGTCAAAACTAATATTGTGATTATTTTTATTTGCATGCAATGCAACAGCAGACTTATAAACTTGATTTCTTATGCTACGCTATGTTCACACATACAAATTTAGACTTATCTTACAGTTCGTTCTATATACATATGTAATACGTTTGGTTTAGTAGATAAAGCAATAAAATTATAACACGTACGTTTTCACAAACAAAATACAAATGTAATGAAAGAACTGTTAATAATCGAAGTTCACTTTAAATCAATTTTTTGTCAGACAATCGGAAAAAGAATGTTTTCGTCACGTAGAAAATAGGAACTTACAACTTCGGATCGCGAAAATACTAGAAATCAGGTAGAACATAGGGTCGGAAGTATATAAGATTTAGACTGCTTATTTATCATCATTGTCTTTGCCTCGACGGCCTTGTTTGAGATTTTATTTCAACTTTCTCCTTTACTCATGACAAATTTTTTAAGGTAACATAACAAAAATATGTTGCCTGTCAATTGCCAAACGTAGAAACACTGCAGAATGTTTCTGTCTTCATTTATAACTGCTTATTCTATAGCTATTTTCAAACGTCTTAGGGAAAAGTATTTTGTGAGCTTTTAAATTGCCCCCTCGCAGCAACGCTTAATCAATAAAATCAGAAACTAAAAACTTAAAAACAATGATAATATGTGGCAAGCGCAATTGTAAGCGTAATTCTATTCTATAACTTTCTCTAAGAACTCTTGAATATAAGTAGCAGTATGATTTTTAAAATATATTTCTAGTAAACAAAAAATGTATACACATTAAATACAGCGAAACAAACCATTAGAGGAAATAGGGACAGAGCGCTTTAAACCACTCCTTTTTCCTCTAATCGAAAATACTATACAACACAAACAACATAACATAGACACTACTCTACCACAAACATGTAGATAGAGGAGAAAATCGCCACCGAGAACGTCAGCGTCGCGGCCTCGGACGTGTTACGTACGATAGCATATAGCTATGCGTGCGTGCGCCTCCACTGGTTTGGGTGCAAAAGGTAGGGGAATNACAGATAATAACGTTTTTTTCTATAGCGACTAGCATATACCAATACAATCATTTACCATTATTATTATAAAAAAGAAGAATAAGAAAACGAGACTGAACTAATACGCACGACTTAGTTATAGATGTGCTTAATATGCAAGTAAGCACTCATGGTATTGTAATATAAACAAATATTTGTTGACACCTTTAATCTTATTAATATTATTTCTACTGGCAGTACCTATGAGAAGATCAGTTTATCAATGACATGACAGCTGGTCTAAGAAAAGAGATATTTTATTTGATTTTGGGTGATTAGTTCTATTAAGGAGGTTCAATATACATCATTGACCATGGTTAACAACTCTAATTTAGTTTTTCATTCATTGTATGAATTATAAAAAATAAATGTATCTGTTTCATCCCATTTCAGCCACCTAGTTGATAAGATATTTCAAAATAATAACTGAATAACTTAACACGGGCTGACATGAAAAAATTTTGTAACCTAACAATAACATACCTTGGTAACGGTTGAAAAATCGAAAAAAAAAATACAATTCGATACATCAAACACTGAGGATTCATGTAATCCTCTGATTTTTATATGTATCCATACTAATTGAAGAGAAAATCATGATTTTTTAAAAATAATAATAAGAATTTTGAATAGATTTATTTAAGATTGATGCATTTATGCTTTAGAAATTAACAGTATTACGTTCTGTCGGTAATGTCATGAGATTTCCTTACCCCTGACCTCGCTTCGCCACCCTGATAAAAGACTGTATCTAATATGCTAAATAAAAGTGTTAGTGCACCTGTAGTCATTTAAGTTAAGGTTTTGGGACATTCAATTTACATATGCACTATGTAAAGTTAATGAGAAAGTGCTAATACGTTTTGATGTTCGATCGAAAACAGTCGTTGATCATATTATCTTTCTTGCTTATGGTTTTTGATAAAAATTGTATCAAAGATTCACAAGCCAATTTGGATTAGTAACAGGGATACTGGCACTGTTTTGATAACTATCAAAGAAATGCACATTGTAGCGTATAAGTTTTGATCAAATTTTTCTCAGAAGAGGCAGTTGATGTCTTGGAGAAAATAAGAATATGTGAGCCAAGCCTAACTACGAAAAAGTAAGAAGATCTTGATTATTTCGTCATGCAAAAAAAAAGTAACATAGTATAGTAAGAGTAACAGATCACTAGTGAAGTAGACACCTAATTTGTGCATTTTGTTTAATCTGTGTGCTTCTTTTTTGGTGCAGTCTACAATTGAGTTCAATGAGTGAGCAGATTACTAAAGGGATCTAGATAGGAATAAGACGGATAATTTCCTAACTGCTGAGCAAAAGCTTATGAAAGATATATCAGATGTCTGAATCCTATTTTCTCATATCTGAGAATATTAGCCTTAGAACAGAAGGAATACAACAACTCTTAAGATAGAGGTAGATTTACTCTACTAACATCCCACGAGAAAGGTTCACATGAATATAGACAAAATGACTTTTTTAAAGACAGCATGAACCTTAGTATTTAACCTTAGTTTGAGAGCTACGTTTTTGAATTCGTAATAAATAGCTTTTTATTATAATCGAAGGATTACATATATGTCAGACTTATTTTAAGTAAGATAAATCATGAAAGAAAAATGATGAATACTGTCAGAAAAATGTGATGCATGATAAATGCTAAGTATTTTTAGAGCACATAAACATAACTAAAATTACATAATACAAACAAAAAAAAACCAAATTTCTTACTTGCATTGTTTGGTATTTAAATCCTTCTCCTGCGATAGATATTGAAAACAAATATCTGTAATTTTATTCAATTCATTAGCAAGCTCTATACTATCGCAACCGAATCTTTCTTTAACAGCAACAATTTCGGACTCAAGATATAATATAGACTCTATCCATCGACCTATTGGAATAACAAAACAAAGGTACTTTGAAAACAAATTTTTTAATTTACGACAGAATGAATTAAAATTTTATGAAATAGATTTTTTTAGACGTTCATAGTTATTCTTCAATAAGCATACAGTTTGACGTCTAAAATTGATCGTTAACAAAGATAAAATATGTTAATAACCTGACTAAGTAGGAATATTTTATACTCTACGTTGTCTCAAGTATTTACATCTGCATTAATGCCCATGTGTACTACGAGCTCTTTCTTAATAACGATCACAAGTGCCAAATCTTAACTAATTTAGAAGTAATAAAAATAAATTGTTTAAAAATGATCTCTGCTAGAATATATAAATACTTTTCCAGGAGTTTTTTTCATACATTTATCTTACAATTTTTCTAAAAAAAATCTTGTTTATACTAAGATTTCTAATAAATCAGAAAAGAAATTGGAGTAAAAAACTAAACGTTCGAATATTAATTAATCTGTGTACAACTTCAATTCTTTCTACAATTAAATTACAGTAACTCTGAGTGTTTTATATCAAGTTCTGCACTACTTTTTGTCTTATACATTATTTTTTTCAAATGATTTATTAAAAAAAATTGTTTTAATTAAAAAAAAATCACTACAAGAATCTCGAATGCCACAGTTAGATGGCATTATTGGTTAACCATCATAAAACAACCTGTTCTGGTTGAAGAAGGTGCCTTAGAAAAACAATTTCAGATATGAAGAGGCATCCTTATTCGTTTATTTATTTAAAACCATTTAATATGTTGTAAGCCTAGCAAAAATAATTACATTAATCATTATATCAGTGATATCTACTAAACAAGATGAAATAATATAAATCAAAATCTGAACCAATCTTAACATCAACCAAAAATAATCAAATATTCAACTATAAATAAGGGTTAGCGCTCGAAGCAGGCAAGAGGACAATCTATACTACTGTATGTACACTCAGAAAATAATCACGGAAATTTTTACCATAAAAGCAACAGTAATCCTGTGATATATTGTTATGACGTGGATTTTTACGCAGTGGTACATAAGTTTTTACTGTAGTTTACGGTAATTTTTATATAAACTGTAAAATTTGTCCTAGTTCTGTATAATTTTTACTGTACGGAAACAGTAAAGTTTCTTCTGAAACAGCATATAGCTATGGGCTATAGAGTCACGTAAGCTGAAGGAAAGAGCCAACCAGTTGTCTGCTGTAGTGGGCTATAACCTATACAAGAGAACGACAGACGTAATATGTGTACTACAGAAATCAGTACACGTATACATGTAAATATGTGTATCTTTTATGAATAGCTAGAAGTAAAAGAGGACTGCATTGTAATTACAACAATACGTTGAATAGCAATTGTATTCATGCAAATACCAGCTCAGGTTTATAATTTATAGGTTAAGCCACGCTGCAGTAGACAACTAGTCGATGGTCAGCCTTGCCCTTTAACCCACGTGACCCTGCAGACAATAGCTATGTACTTTTTTAGAGGGAATTATACTGTTGTCGTATGAAATAAACATTATAGTAAATGTGGAATGAATTTTACAGTTAGTATTAAAATTACTGTAAACTACGCTGAAAATTCATGTACCTCTACGGTAAAAGTTTGTGTAACGACAAAATGTCACAGGATTACCTTTGCTTTTACATTAGAAGTTTCTGTGGTTCTTTTCTGCGTATATGTAAGATGTTTTACTTCAAGAAGGTCACAACTGTAGCCAAAATTTGAAGAGGCTGAAAAAAACATGCAACTAGTCAAAGTTAAATGTGCCCTGTGATGGACTGTACATAATGATCTCCAGATTGATTTAAGTAGATAATAAAGTCTGTAGACACAATGTAGCTGATGCTGATCTTGGTATGTGGCTGTGTGAATTTTGATGATTTATTTCGAGTAAAGAATGATAAATGATAATATCTAAGTACACGTACTAGCGGCTATTGCGTAATTATTGTACAGTTAAAAAAAAGGAGATTATAATGCTGAATGAAATTAATTATTTTTTATAATCATCCATAAATTTTTGCACAAAGAAAACTTGATTTTTTTTAAATTTACCTAATATCTATTATGAAAATATGAAGATGTAATTTTGAATAGATTTATTTAAGATTGATGCATTTATGCTTTAGAAATTAACAGTATTACGTTCTGTCGGTAATGTCATGAGATTTCCTTACCCCTGACCTCGCTTCGCCACCCTGATAAAAGACTGTATCTAATATGCTAAATAAAAGTGTTAGTGCACCTGTAGTCATTTAAGTTAAGGTTTTGGGACATTCAATTTACATATGCACTATGTAAAGTTAATGAGAAAGTGCTAATACGTTTTGATGTTCGATCGAAAACAGTCGTTGATCATATTATCTTTCTTGCTTATGGTTTTTGATAAAAATTGTATCAAAGATTCACAAGCCAATTTGGATTAGTAACAGGGATACTGGCACTGTTTTGATAACTATCAAAGAAATGCACATTGTAGCGTATAAGTTTTGATCAAATTTTTCTCAGAAGAGGCAGTTGATGTCTTGGAGAAAATAAGAATATGTGAGCCAAGCCTAACTACGAAAAAGTAAGAAGATCTTGATTATTTCGTCATGCAAAAAAAAAGTAACATAGTATAGTAAGAGTAACAGATCACTAGTGAAGTAGACACCTAATTTGTGCATTTTGTTTAATCTGTGTGCTTCTTTTTTGGTGCAGTCTACAATTGAGTTCAATGAGTGAGCAGATTACTAAAGGGATCTAGATAGGAATAAGACGGATAATTTCCTAACTGCTGAGCAAAAGCTTATGAAAGATATATCAGATGTCTGAATCCTATTTTCTCATATCTGAGAATATTAGCCTTAGAACAGAAGGAATACAACAACTCTTAAGATAGAGGTAGATTTACTCTACTAACATCCCACGAGAAAGGTTCACATGAATATAGACAAAATGACTTTTTTAAAGACAGCATGAACCTTAGTATTTAACCTTAGTTTGAGAGCTACGTTTTTGAATTCGTAATAAATAGCTTTTTATTATAATCGAAGGATTACATATATGTCAGACTTATTTTAAGTAAGATAAATCATGAAAGAAAAATGATGAATACTGTCAGAAAAATGTGATGCATGATAAATGCTAAGTATTTTTAGAGCACATAAACATAACTAAAATTACATAATACAAACAAAAAAAAACCAAATTTCTTACTTGCATTGTTTGGTATTTAAATCCTTCTCCTGCGATAGATATTGAAAACAAATATCTGTAATTTTATTCAATTCATTAGCAAGCTCTATACTATCGCAACCGAATCTTTCTTTAACAGCAACAATTTCGGACTCAAGATATAATATAGACTCTATCCATCGACCTATTGGAATAACAAAACAAAGGTACTTTGAAAACNTATATATATATATATATATCCACTCTCGAATCTCTCGACGCGTACAAAGAAAAGCTAGGTAGATAACTTTCTTCATCCCCAGTAAGCGCCCACACAAAGCCCTAGTACCATCCTAGCTTGGTACCACCTAGGCAACTCACATAGGCACCAGCTAACTAGCTTGGGAGCTCTGCTAACTTTCCGATCGGGATATTTATTTGGTATGCTTTCTTTTAACCGTCTAAAATAAAGCGCTCGATTGACCAATTCTCTTTTAGTCCACGAAACTCAAGCTTATTCTCCAAAAACAACGTAGGCCTTGATTCACGAAGCATAAAATTCCATTTTAGACCATCAATATGAATAGCTTCGCTAAGGTAGAGCTGGGAAATAGATTTATATTTTATAGAAATTTTATTAATTTGTCAAGTTCTCTACGTAACTACTAAAATATGTAAGATATTCTCATTCACTTGTTCAGAAAAACTAATGTAAGAAGTTGAGATATTTAAAGGTTTGTTTGTAATAATAATTTTTCCTTGAATGATAAGTATCTGGTGAAAAATCTTCTGAAAATATTATCTCATTGGCAGAAACAGAGTGAATTTGTCCAAATAGTATAGTGACTAGTATCATAACTTCATTCTAATACACATGCACAAATTGTTTTCTTTCAATTTTTGTAGATTTCTTAATTCGACAATCACACGAATAAACCATGATTTCTCTTTTACTTTACTATAATATTAGATGACAATTTTCTCTTTCCTGCAAAAATTTGCAACCCATTGTAAGAAAAAAGAGAGATAGAAGCATTACTCATCATCCCGTCTCTCTTTCTCTTGCAGGCCTTCCGTGACTGCAATCACCATTCTATTCTCTTCCTTATACCTATCATTTTTTTCTCTTGGTTCTTTGTAATACATATTACTTTGGAAAATAATTTGCTGTGGAGTGTAAGTTTTTCGAGTGGAACCCAATTATTAAAAATAATTCTCTATCTGAATTAAATTATATTTCTTAATCGTTGCAGTTATATTATTTTATCATCAATCGTATTTATACTCATTTTATTATTCAGTCTTAAATAAATCTAAGATTTCGGATTCACTTCTGAATACTGTCCATGCTTCAAACTTGGTATACCTATAGATCTACATATAACCCAGAATATAAACGGTATTAAGGAGTAAAGCCAAATTTTTAAATTATTTTTTAAAAACTTTGTTAAAAAAAAGGCTGTAAGTAATAAAAATAATAATATTTTTGATGATGGTAATAATGCTAGTAGAAAAAAGGTTCGCTGTACACTTTTATTGTTAATACTATTATTATGTGAGTTAGACCTCTATGGTTTGTTCGAGTTACAGCTGGGGGTTCAACATTACTTAGATCTACATCTCTATCAAAATTGTTCAAATGTTGTTATAATAAATAATAATTTTATTGCTCTTCCTGCTGGATACAGAATTCTGAAATTTTAACTCCACCTGATGTTTTTGGCAAATTATCTTCCTGCCACTGCATTTGATTAGAAAGCTGTGGATCACGTTGGTTTTCATAACTAGATTTTTTTTTAAATAATTTTTTAACACTTCTTGGGTTTCTTTTTTGGTTCTTTTTAGATGTTGGTTTAACAAAAAACCTAGTTGGTTAATAAGAAACATTTCCTACCTCAAGCGTTTTTCGGTACCTTTGAACGTTTAGTATCCTTGGTAGGAAAAATGTGCAAAGTGTGTAGTACAATACCAACACATTTAAATTAATAATTACCTTACTTTGTCACTTACTAGCAATAGCATGACCTCCAACATCTGTATCAGTATCTGAATCCTTATAAGTATCAAAATTTTTTTCAATTTTATCATTCGCATCATGGTTAAGTCTTTTGCTCATTAAACTATACTCTTTAAAATCGTCCAATCCATTCCTCTTTTTGCATGAACTGCATGCTTTAATCTTCAAAAATATTGGGTGTTTGATCAGATTTATCAAAAGAATCTAGAAATAAAGTTGATTAAGTTTTAATGACTTCAATTTTTTTTTTTATAAAGAATAAAATTTTGAGGAATTCATATTATCCATGGTAATAACCACACTTTAAACTACAAAATGTGGTACTCACAATTTTTATAACACATATTTGTTACAGTTTTCTAGATTTAACTGACCTTTTTTACTACTAACTGGAATGCATTGTCAACATAGAACGACTAGTAAATATTGAATAACCGGTATAGGGTAAGTGGTTGGCTCCCTAACTTAATTTGAATTACTATTAGAACCCTCAAAACTATATTGACACACTGGAACAATGTAACTTATAATATTATCAAGGATTAATCTGTTTCATTGCTGAACCACTTTTTATTTAACTATTTCCAATTCATTTTGTTGTGGATTCTACGAATAATAAGTATTTTAAATCAGTATTTTTTAGTCACAGTTTATATACTTTATAGAATATAAAAAGTTAATACTCACACTTAATTCTGTGTTTTTTTCCACCATAAGCATCTGAGGCCTAACTCAATTTTGTTAACGTAACTTTTGGAGTTTTAATTTTTTTTCTGCTTTTTTTTGTATTGTTCATAGTAAAGTTGACTGATCATCGAGAATTGATGGTTTGTCAAGTTATTAAAACCATCTAAAATATTTGTTGTTTAGTTTTTAGAGAAGCTACAAATTAACCAGAAGTAACATCTCTTTATGTAAACCTTATTGTTCAAACGTGTACAATCATCGAGATTAACGAAGAAACTTACCTAATTCCTGCATCGAATATGCTATCTTACTACAAATCAATATAATTTTAATGATGCTTCGATTGAATTTTAACTTTATTTTGTGACAAAGATATTTCGACCGGAAAATAGCCGTCCCAACACCTTATCGCAAAACTCACTTGTACGATACCTTTTTCGTCCCTACCCACTAGATACCTCTCCTTTAGGGAGTCTGCCACAGGTGTCGAGCTCGGGAACGCCAAATATTCTTGAACGGAACCTACAAAGAGAAAAACAATGAGGCACTAACTAAAAATTGACGCACTGAAAACTTACACGTTTTGAGTGCATTGACGGTATTGATTCACCTTCTACAGGCTCTCAAAAATCTCACTTCCTCTTTCATTCATATAAATATGTGCATTAATACACGGTGCATTCAAAACCAGTATGCCTGTGTTGATGTATACGAGTCCCGGTCGTCCTCAATCTGAGATCCACACCTACCTCACATACACATACACACGCCCAGACACACCATGTCATGTCCACCACGTATGGGCCATCATCATCATGCGTGTCACTACACGAACATCTCGCTAACACTCATTTACGCCTTTCTCATTCACTGTATCCCCAAATGTACCCACATACTTGCTTGCTCGGATCACCCGAGTACCGCTATCTCTGTACTTAAATTTAGTGTACTACGCACATTACACCTACCTTTCCAAAATCCTCACAATCACACTACGCTAGCGGAAGCTTATCCTAGTCTTGGTGATGGCTCGGTTACACAGCTGGCTTCCAGTAATTTTCTTCTCAGCAGTTGTCTTCTCGTCTAGCTGGCTCGTCCATCCTTATACTCTGATCTCTTCCTATGCTCTCTCTCTCTCTCTGCTGCCCGATGCAATACTGTGTACAGCATGCAGTAAGTTTGCATAGGTGTGCGTGACTCTCCGTGTTATTTGAAACCTCCAACACTCCTAAAAACCAGAAAATAGTTGAAGGTTCCAAAAATAAGTCACTGATGTGACAACCCAACTCTAGATTCGTTCGAGACGCATCGCGAAGGTCTCTACATACCCTTCTCCCTGTAACACACGAATATCGTCCAATCATACATTTACAAATATTTAACTTCCTTTAGCGTCTGCTATCCTTCTCTCTCCTCTTGGCTTGTAGTCAAGGGCACCGAGAACACACATTTAATAATGTGTCATTAAGAAACATACAGCATATATGTTACAGGACTCGGTAGCCACTAATGACTTGCCAAAAAATATAGGTATATAGTGGCGTGATAGCTTTAGCTACCACGTCACAATTTATTTCACTTATGTTAAATAAGTTATGTAGATTACAGTTAGTCCAAGTGCATCGTTAAAAGCTTTTGACATAGTAGAATTAGTTTTTTGGCCAAGAAAATTTTAACATTTCTACTTGTTAAATTTTGTTTTCATTCGTTACCATACATTAAAACTACTAACCCATTTTTTTCGAGCTAGTCAGAATTTTCGGGATACCGATATGATTTTGAGCTGATTCTACTGTACTATTTGGCTCATTGGCTTAAAAATATACATATTACATTGAATTCATAAACAAATGTTTTTAAATATTTTAAGCATATATCAGTTATCTTGAGCGTTCTAACATTTAATTTTACGATTGCATAATTTATTGAATGAGAACTAAAAAGCAGTTCTGTTGCAGTAGAACAGTTAAAAGATGAAATGAATAAGTTGCAGTACACATAGAAGAATCTATTTGGTAATCAGTACTGTACAGTAGTTATTAATTATCCAGATGGTGTTGAAAGAATATTGATACAGATAGATTCTCATGATTCCGATCTATTATCAAAAATCGATGGAAACCAAAAATAACATTGAACCTAATCAGAAATTTTTTGTGATAAGGTAGCGAACAAAAATACCAACTAATAATAATACTTTGTAAAGTCCAAATTTGAGACTATAATAAAGTGTAACGAGTGTTATTATTTGTTGTTATTTCTTATTCTTTTATTTTCGTCATGAGTGTCTGTAGAAACATCGAAAAAAGGAGTAACTAGAACGAATTCTCATGGTTAATAACCACTATTTTATACTTGACTTTTGAGGTTCGTCAAAAACTAATAGCTATTAATAATTGTTGCTAATATATCATTTTTATTGTTTTCTATTTAATATCAGATTGAGAAAAGTACTTTAAAATATTAATCTTTATGGGTATGGTTGTAGTTGTGTTTTAATCTCTGGTTATTAAATTCTCGTTATTGATCTCACAAACAGAAAAAATAACTAATAATAAGAATTGAAAAATTTATATCTTACTTGTAATAGAAATTTGTGAATAATAAGTCTTAATACTCGTCTCAAATGCAAATAAAAGAAGCTGTTTTTATTTTTTTTTATTTTCTACTAAATTTCCAAAATAATTATTACCAACTTATTAAATAAAACTATTTCTGTTTAGAAATTAATAAATAATTAACATAAATTAAAATAATGATCATAAGAAACTAAGTATAAATTTTATCCATTGAATTAAAATTATACTTAATCACATTTGTTTATAAAAGAATAATCCTTCGTTAAATTATAATTCAAGTTTATAGGTAAGAGTGTATGTATGTGTGTATTTTCTTATATTATATAGTTAACTGGGTAAAGAAATCCACACAACCACCCACAACCCCCCCCCCAAGACCCTCATTCACCTTCTACCGACTTCCAACGAAGTATAGCGAAATTCTGTCATTTTATTTCTTATTTTGACACATTACGATTTTTGTCCGAGTACCCCACAGACTGCCCCGTGCCTTCACACATTTTTTTCACACAAACCTAACCGATTTTCAAAGACGATGATATTTATATATACGTCTGGGTCGTATATGTATGTATACATGTATGTGCATACATTTAATTTACATATGTATAATCTAACTTTGATAAGACAAGAAATTTTCTTATTGCTAATTCGAATAAGATTTAATACATTTGAGTTAAATTTCAAAAACAGATGAGACAAATAAATGTTATTTTATAATCAATGAATCCTAAATTTTACTATACGTCCCACCGCTTTTAAAGGGCCCACACGTTTTAAAAAAAATCTGATGGAGACCCTACTCTCCATGGACCCCGATATGTATACGTACGTGAGCACGTTGTATACGTACGTATACATATATATGTTTACATTTTATTAACATGTGTATAACTTTTATTTATTTTTGATTCTCAAATATATATTAGTGGGGCTAAAGTTTTTTTTTTAACAATATTTTATTGAAAAATAACCTCAACAATGATATTAACGCATTAAATTTCAAGATAAAATATTACAACATGATTGTTTTTATAATTTCAGTAACACTTTTGACAAATTAATTATTTATTATAAATTGATAGTTACACGCTTTGCACACCATTACTATCATTAAAGAATCGTATAAAGTAAAATGAGTGTTCTCCAATATTCTAAAAAATCAATGCAACGAAAAATTATACTTTTTTTATTATTTTATGGTGAGCATTAAAAAACAGTAGAATAAGATGTTTTTAGAAAAGGGTGTGAAAAGGGGGTGTAGATATACCTGCCAAAATAAGTATATAACATAAAAAGATTTAAATCTCATGCAATTCGATATATTATTGAGACCTTACATCTCATAAACTACCTTTGGAAAGTTTGTTTCTATAACCAAATTCGTTGTTATTGAGACAAAAACTGATAAAACATAAGAAACATACATTAAAGTTATTGTACAGTGGAGGTGAGGTGATAACAAATATAAAAATAATAATTATCCAAGAAAAATTCTAATTTTTTGATGAAGGGGGTGAAGGAGTAGCATTCCTTGTCTTCCTGTTCCCCGTTTTCAATTCATCTCATAAAAAACTATAAGTCAATTTAGGGGTGTGAAAGCACTGTAAGGGTGAAAATTTCATAATGACCCTACAACAGAGTATCTTTACAAAACAAACTGAGTTTTTGTGAAAAGATGCAGGGGAGGGCTGTGGGTTACGCAAGTTACCCTATCTATACCCTTTATTTTCTCAAAATATTCTAAGTTTTTGAGGGGGTGGGGAAATTTTGGGGCCACTAAATTTATGCGGGGGGTCGTGGGGGATAGTAGGGAGCGTGGGGATTAACACAAGGGTTATTGGGTTAAATTTACAGAGAAATAAAAAGTTTTTCTAGTATACTATTGGGGGGGGACTGTGGGGGTTGTGGAGGGACCACGGGGGTGTGTGGAGATGTGTGGACAGCCCCACCAAGATAACTATAAAATACAGGAATATATATAATAGTTGTTTATGTACACATATTCTGCAAGACCCTACATTGCCCTATTATGAGATATATGAAGTAGATTGATTTGTAAAAAAATTATGATCTTTTCAAAGAGCATATTCAAACTTTGACAAAGACTACAAAGAAAAAATCAAATAGTCAAAATGTACAGACATTTATATTGAACTACATACGTTGCCAAATTTACCAAATTATAAAATAATTCTTTTACAAAAAATGGTAACAAGCAGACACACACAACAAACGATTAACAGCAGGACGTGTTACTATAATATTTTGAAACGCAGAAATTTTGAGAAGTTTTGATTTATGCGTATACTCTAAAGAATTATCAGATACCTTTGGTAAAGAAACGTTTTAAAGTAAATTCTTTTATATTATTGATCAGATAGTACATCCATTAATTTTTCCTCTAGAAATCTTTAACTAGAGTACTGGGTACATTAAAACTACTCAACAAAAAATGGAAAACTTAATATGTTTTGATATAATGGATACAGACTCACATATTAAATTACGGAGATTCCTGTCCATTATGACATGGGGAAAGATTGACTCTACTATTTTATATAAATTTTTGTATCGTTATTAAATACATCCAATTTAATCATTTAAAATATAATCAAAAAAGTTTGAACACTGATTTTCATCAAGGATTATTAGAGGCAATTACAAATAGAGCATCTAATATTTCACAAAATTTTAAACAAAGAAAAAAAACTGTAAATCACTTCATACAGCTCTCTAAGTCCATGGAAAGTCTAAAATATATGCAGAAGCACTATCAGGATTTAATAGCTGTGATGAGAAAATGTGGTAGATCAGAATCATTTATTATAGTTACATGTTATCATAAAAGGAAAAAAAATTAAAGTCAATTTTATCTAAAGGCTAATAGCTGTGAGAGTGAACACGGCCAGCACCTTTGTCTATTTTATTCTATAACAGAAATACGCTGATTTTTTTTTTTTTTTTATTAAAATATACCTCAAATTGTTTTTTTAATTTTTCAATATTTTATTATGTAGACATTTTTTAGCTAATATTTAAATAACACTTTTTATATATTTCTTTTCGTTCTTTCGAGTTGCAATATTTTAAAAATTATTTTTGGGCAGGATCAAACTCCAAATCAGAAAAAACCGTTTTTACGAGCCTTTTTTTCGTTTTTTCGGTACACAATCTCAAAACCGACGGCAAAAAAATATTTGTCATCATTTTTGTCATTTTTTAAATATTGTCAAATTCCACCGCCTTAACATTTAATTTTGCGTTAAATAATGCTTTAAAATCAAAGTAAGAAATAAAAAAAAATATATTTCTGGAATATTACTTTAAAAATACTCGTCCAACAGATCTTAGAATATGGAAACTGTTCTACAAATTCTTTTTCTTTTGTAGCTGCAAAGGACTGGATAGAGTTTTTTTCAGATACTCTTTAAGGCGCTTTACTTGTTTAAATTCACGACTTCTTGTAGCACAATTGTCTGAGGGGTTCCACATTATGTTCCTGTATACTTGTTTCCCAGTGCAGGGCCTTATATTGTACAAAGTTTATTGTAATTACTATGATTATAACTATTGTATTATATAATTGTAATTAATATTATTGTTCAAAATAAGGAAAGAAAAGGCACTAATACATCCAAAAAAAAATACCGACTTGGGAGTAAAAAATGATATTGGTTTAAGTAGAAGGAATAAGAATTAAGGAAAGATAAAGAAAGAATACAAGGAATATACTAAGAAGATCTCCACATTTCCACCAAGGAATTTCTCATGTACTTCGATTTCCTGATTACGAATTTAAAGGGTGGAAAGTCAAAATTCTGGAGAAAAAATTAATTAACAGTTATTGTTAATAATCGAAAAATTGTTTAAATGTGCAAATAAAAAATTTTATGGTCCTTTTTTACAATTGTCATTTACATGTCACACATTTATTTGACAATTTTTTGGAACTCTCAAAGGCTTACTTAACCACATTTCTTCAATGTTATTCAATAGTTTTACTATTTTAAATGCATTGATTTAATATAACGTGCCCCTAATTGTCTACGTTTTTATTGTTTAAAATCCTTCACTTCTGTAGTCCAGGCAACGGTAACAGTGAACAACATTTTATAACAGTGTGTGGTTGAGAAATGCTCTTCACTCATGTGCAACCAGCCATAATCAACCGAGTTTTTTCATGTTTTTTTTCATTAAACTGAGTGATTTTAAACAATTTGGGATTGTGTGAGATTACAATTACTAGGGGTTTTTTTCAGGTTTTTTCAAGCAAATTTTTATTAAAAGTTTTCCATGCATCACATTTATTGGTCAAAAAAAAAGTTCTATATGATTTAATCACATTCATTAATTTTGTGACAGTTAATTAACAGTTTTGTGACTTTTCAAATGACCTCTTATTAAAAAAATAATCTTTTAAATTAGTTACTTTTTTTTAAATTACTTTGATAATTTCTTAATATATTTTGAATATTTGCCATTTCAGTTTTTACATTGACTAATCAATGCTGAAATCACTTGAAGCAAAATCTCAACAGAATGTCAGCTCAGATCAAAATCATTAATTCAGCTAGTGAAGTCAAAACCGTTTGTGAGCAGTTCAATAAAGATAATATTAAAATTGGGTTTAAACACTGCGACAAGTGTAGAAGACTTTTCTTTTGTACACAAAAACCTACAGCGGAAATAGAATCTGCTACCAGTGATTGAAGTCAGTCAATAAACACTTAGTCAAGCTTAAAAATGGCCAGTTCTTGAAGCTTAGGAAGTATTTTTGAGGTAGCAGTAAGAAAACTGAAAAAAAAAAATCTACCATAGAGTTGATCCTTCAAAGAGCTCTTATTTCTCATAAAACATGTTGTATGTGTAGAAATAAAAACAACATAACGCTTGTACCATTAACTGCAAGACTAAAGTGTTTTAAAAAAATAGAAATTTTTATGAAAATTCAGTTTGTGAACATTTAATTAATAAAAAATTTTTGTATAATGACTTGAAACTAATACAGGTATATAATAATACTAGTTTTTTAACTGGAGATGAAATATGTTTATTTTTAAAGAAATTTTTCAGATGAAGCTTAAAAAACATTTTTAGATAGAATAAAATTATCAGTGCTTATACAAAAACAAGTATTCTCTTTTACTAGTCTTTCGACTGATCAATTGCAAAAAGTGAGAAACTTATTAGTTTTCATGAGAATATCAGCTTCTAGAGATGTCATGCAGGCTCTAGTTATTTGCTTATTTAAATTATGACTTGCATCATCAAACAATTTTATTTCATCTCTTTTAAAAATAGAAGACGAAGTAAAAGTTTCTGATTTATGTGAGTCACTAATTAATTCAACGTAATTATAACGAACGTAACGTAATTATGAATTGAACAGCTGAACAATAAATACTATAGATTTTATCTGTATACAGTCTGTATTCAGTCACACGGTCTGTTGTCTACTAATGACCGTAAAATGTCCCTGGTGGGCTTATTTTGAATCAAAATGACTGATGTCTCTTTGCTTAATACATAGGCTAAATGCCTCAATTGACGACCTTTTCGGGCATGAAATAAAGTGAGGGACTTTTGTATTTTCACTAGTTATGTAGGCTAATTGCCGAAAATGCAAGCCAATGCATGTGCACTTGTGTCAACAAAAGCGTTCGCAGAGTTGTTTGTGCTTATACGTTAGAGAAACAAGGAGAACTCATGTGTCCCAGTCTATTTTTATATACGACGTTATTGTAGCACACACCACGTCACCAAGTAAAATACTTTTTTACGAATCCGATTAAATTACATATAATTTTATTGCACAATTCAACTTTCAATCGCTGACTGTAAAAAACATTGTACTAGTCAATCGCTGCGCGACATTAAGCGGGATTAGCACCATTCACACGTTTACAATCACAAATGGCTCTCGCACTTAGGGGAAATTTGATGCACTAATAACAATAGCTTAGGTTTGCACGATTTGCTTATCAAACGTGTCTTGATTATAAACTTCAAAGAGATACCGAAATTCTCGTGATTGAATGCCTGCACGTGTTGTCTGAACATGTTGAATCTAATGAGAAACGGGACGCACTAATACTTGGACACTAGTATATAATGCTCATAAAGTTAGTACTTACATGAAATTAACGAA
This sequence comes from Copidosoma floridanum, assembly GCF_000648655.2. The sequence goes on along the minus strand of NW_019379801.1, from coordinate 267,997 downwards.
TAAATCTGAAGATAAGCTGGTAAATTCCTTAACAGTTGAACAAAAAGTGTGCACGGCACACAAAACAAACGAAAATCGACAAGGATCAGCTAGGTATGGTCGCACACTTCTCTTGCTTGGATTTGATCAATGTTTAATTTTTAATTATGTTATTAAAACAATTCAAAACATGTATTATCATAGATACCGTCTATTTAGATCACTTCACAGATTTTGATATTAATTGTATTACTGATGAAAAACTTACATCTATCACTGACTGTTGTAACTGTTGCTTTGGAGTTTCCTAATGCTTCGTCCAGTAATTCCCATCGATTATTTATACTACACGAATGAGTTCGTGGCCTATAAGTGGTTGCTGTTTCTGCCTTCTCTACTATGGCCAGAACTACTTTCGGTGGGCCTCATTCATTGTACCTCGCTCCTTAGCGTAGTCTGATGTTATTGATACTCTCGAACTACACCCAAGTTGCGTCAGCCTACACGTTATGCTTTACGTGTATAAGGTACTCACGAGTCATGGGAGTCAAAAGTAGACTAAAACTTTAGAGGACAGATGACAAACGTAAAAAGAGCAATTTTTCCTCTTGATGGTAAGTTTTTATAGCGTCAGAGCGAGTAAAAGAGGCCTTTGGTTGAATTAGGTCAACCAATGAGCGATATTCTTGCAGACTGCGTTGACAGTTGCACAATGACGTTACATGTTATGATTTCATATATTAGGACATAACAATACAACAGTACCAATCGCATTTTTTCTGACAAGTGCGATTGAGTTTCTTTTGTTAGTGATGATGAAGGCTCTCATCAGCAATATAAGAACGCCAAATACAAGTTCAATTGTGACAGTAAGTTTACAAATTTAAAAATTAATCCTTTTGGAGATTATACAATCAATTTTAACTATAATGAAATAGTGTGTTTATTACAAATTTAAAAATATGTGTTATTAGAAGTGGACAATCACTGCGCTAGTAAATTATTCATTCACCCATACAGTAAGATGTATTCATTCATAAATATAATACGATTTCAATACATACGTGCATTCTTACAAGGAGGCTGGCTGTACCATATGACAGCATATTATTGAACATTTACCTTAAAGCTATTATGCACACGCATATAAATAACGTATGAGCTCCTCTTGTCATGTGAGCTTGCTTTATATTCACAATACGTCTTATCTGAATTTGACGGACGGATAGCTTTTAGTTACAATATAACTCATATCAATTTGGAATATAACAATAACACAGGCACACATAGAGGTTTTTGGGTGCGCTGAATCCAAATCCGGAGTCAGATTTAGCCCATCGCCCTCAAGTTATCCCCTAGCTAGGGGTTAACTCTAGGTAATTGCATAATCCACATTTACTCTCATGATCTCGGAGAACCAGGTACTCAGACGTTGCCTAACTCAGGAGCTTACACTGAGTTCATGTAAAACGAGATATACTTATCATAAATAATACTAGGAACATAACCTTAAAACGAGGAAAATCCTTCATGACAATGAATCCTGTCAATATCATTCTAAATATCTTGCATCTTTCTCTCTTCGTCTCCACCACCGTTTAATATCCAAAACGATGACTTTCTTATCAATATAGACCTGAAATCAGAAATTTGTATGAATAAAAATCGTAACTATCTGTCTTTAGAAAACAGATTATGGTATGGTTTTTCGATGATACTTTGTTCTCTTGTCTTCAAACGACCTGTGTAGGGGGTTCCGTCTCTTTCTTTTTCTTGCTTGATTCTCTCTCAGTACGGTCCAGCAGTAGTCAGCTAATATATTGATATCCCAACGGCCTTGATATCTTCTCTCTATCTGCTTTATATTCTGCTGGAAACCTCTCCCCTTGCTCCTCGCTGAAATCTTCACAATTCTCTGAAATTCATGTAAATGAGAATCGATAAAATAAAGTTTGTGATTCATATTACACCCCAACTTACCGTGATTTGTAACAAGTTTTACAACTATCTTTTTGTAATCATGTCTTTTATAATCACCTAGAAAATTTTCGACAACTTTTTAGAAACTTTGCCAAGCAGATTTTTCGGGACCTGTCATTGTTGTAATGAATTGAGGATCCCTCAACATTTTCCGTATCTGAGGTCCATTAAAAATCCCTTCTTTCAACTTGGCATCTGAAATTTAAGGGAATTACTGACACAAATATTGGAAGCAATTTTCATTTGTATCAAGTGCCTTGACGAATTATTTCATCAGTCCAAGCTTGATGTGAAGTGGGGAATTCAAAATTTTGGAAGGTTTTCACGAGTGGCTTAGGGACGATGTTGTGCGTTCCTGTTTGAAATGTCAGTCTTAGATCTCATTTTGATTTTTTAAAGTAGTTTTTGCGATACCTACTATCCCATAAATAGAGATAGCAGGGTGTCTGGGTGAATCCCGATTATTGTCCTAAGATCATGGATAAGATTTTGAGATCACCACATACAAGCCAGTTGTGCTCTGAATAATGGATTTTTTCCAAAAGTAATTTCAAATTCATGTATTCCTCTTTCAACTGGGTTAAGTGAGCGATCGGCACTAGTGCGAATATATTCTTATTATTGAGCATTACTGCTTTTAAGCTCTGGGTTGACGAGATGATTAAGAGCCCCCAATCCTTAGACTTGTATACATCAGGCTTCAGTGTATTAATAAGTCCTTTAACATTGTTATGGTAGACTAGTTTAACTTTTTCAGTCTGTTCTTCAACAAAATATTCACGGAAATCCTTTTCTCTATCTCTGTAGATAATTGATTTAACACCATGTTCCAGCATACCCCTCCTTTTCAGATCTGAATATTCTGCCACGTCTTTAGGGAGTCCTATATTTCTTATCAAGTCATTCAATGCTTTTTGTGTATACAATATAATAGGCTATTTTTATCATTGTATGGTTTAAAGTCTCCATATTCGTCCTCAGATTCCTCTTTGTCCTCGGGTTTATTTTCATCGTCAAATATATCTGATTCGTTGCATCTATCATCCTGTTTACTCAAATCATCACCCCTGTCATCAGTTTTTGATTGACGCACTGGGGAGGGTAAATTTTCATTATGTTTCCTATTAATTGGATCGGATCCAATCGCTCTTGTAACTGATGAAACATTAAATTACTTTTATTTTTTACGTTGAACCCAGACACTTTTGTATTGAAAAAACATTGCCTTTTATCTTGGGGCTTTCTCCAACGAGTCGGTTGTTTCATTTCGAGTTGAATCTCTTCTCTTTGCTCTTTTGCAGCCTTCCAGCGCGTGAACTTGTTATTACAAGCCTTACATATCGACGATGGAACCCAACTATGATTAAAGTCTTTAACATTTCTTCGAAAATAATCTTTATAGATTTTTCTTATCTCTTTGAAGATGGGAAACCGATTTTTATGGACATCGAATTTCCCACAGACATAGCAGAAGACATAAGAGTCACCAGGACAATTGTGGAGTGGTTGATTTGTAGTTTTTGGAGGTTGGTTTTTGTGAGTTGAAGTAGCCATAAATTTGTAAAGAGACCCACACGTTTGGGATCCTGGCCCGATCACAGGTGAGTCCGCCGTTTTGAAGGAGATAATCCTCATACCTTTCCAGGGCTAAGTATAAGGGCTTTCCGACTTTGGCGACGACAATGTCAAGTCGTCGTCGGACACACTACCGCATCACCCTCGCACCTAAACATCCCCCTGCAAGGCAGCGTTCCTACGCTAGCTTCGTTACCATAATATTCTGGGGAGCAAATCATTTTACACATTTTCATTGGAGCAGTTGTCATCGTCTTACAAAAATACCATGGTAATAGGAATTTTCGGATTTTCATCTGCTTTGATGAGAAGTATACCTATTCGAAACTGTAAAAGCTTCGAATGGAGGTACTCCACAGCCTCATATAATATGAGACCACTGCAATATAACCTAGAATTTTCTTATTGTCTGGAATCTGGTTTAGAGATGAGGTTTACCTCAGAGCCACGGACATAACTTATTCATGCTATTTCCAAGGTTCTTCTTTATCTAGTGATCAATCTGAGGGTGATGGACTTAATCTAACCTCAGATTCCGATTCAGCGCACTCGAAGACTTGAAGACTTGGGTCGCGTCCGGAATTGAAGAATTAACAAATTCTTGGACATCTTAGGGGTTTTTTCGTTTTAAGGGTATGTTTCTATTATTATTGATGATAAGTATATCTCGTTTTACATGAACTCAGTGTAAGCTGCTGAGTTCGGCAACGTCTGCGTACATGGTTCTTCGAGATCATGAGAGTTAATGTGGATTACGCCATTACCTAGGGTTAACCCCTAGATAGGGGAAAACCGGTGAGTGATGGACTAAATTTGACCTCGGATTTGGATTCAGCGCACCCAAAAACCTTCAAGTATATGGATCTTGTTTGTATATTTTTGTACCACATAATAAATTTTTAATGATAAAATTGAAATTTTTCCGCCCTCGGGTGGTTTTGGGAGGCTGGTACTTCCTCGGGCGAAAAATCAGTTTTCCAGAACTCGTTCGAAAAGTCTCCTTTACGAACCTCGTTACGTCCCTCGCCTTCGGCTCAGGCCGCAAACCTCTCGGTTCGCAAACAAAGACTTTTCAAACTCGTAGGAAAACTACCATTAAATCAACGTTAAATGTTGGGCATCAATCTAAAGCAGAAAATGTGTTTATGACTACATTCATAGAAGTAGTGATAGAGAATACATTTAAATTAAAAAATTGAAAGACCAAGGAACGGAAAAATTTAATTAAAGAAGTAGCTATATTAATGCTAGATATATAGGTCTAATGAAAGCAGCTTATGGATTTTTTCAATTTGTGCTAGAAGTCATAGAGCTAAAAATGTAGCTGTCTACCTTGGAAATAATTGAAAACTTATATTGGATAAAAAAAAATTTTTTTTAAGTATAAGACTATCCAACGTTACTAAAAATTTGGATGTATATAAACAAACGTGATTACTTTGAAAAATCAATAAAGAAAGGGAATATTTCAAAATGTTACATTTTCAATAATAACCAATTAACAATTTGGGGGAACAAATAAAATGTGATGAACATCATTGCAAAAGGTAGATTAAACAAAATATATCCAAAGTATTATGAACGATTTTTTGTAACTTATTTTAAATAGAATAAATGATGCAACATTCTTTAAAGACATTCAAATATCTGAAAAAATTAAATACTAGACGTTTAAGGATACTGCAACCACAATGGGTTGAATTGATCATAATTCTCAAATTGATAATACTTTAGAAGAAGCCTTCAGGATTCCTAATCAATTAAAATAGTTTTTTTAAAACAGGTATTTTAATCTGAGAAATATTGAAGGCAATAAAATACAAAATAAATATAAAAAAGAACTATAGAAAATTTTGTTGACAAGAGATATAATCGCTCTTTTATAGATTAACTTAACTTTAGAATAAGAAAATAAATCAAGTAAATGTTTTAATATACCTATACCGGAACAAATTCAAGATACACTAATCTTATAGATAGAGAAATATCTTTTAGTTAAGATATGTTTAACTCATATAACAAAAAATTACGAGAAGATGATTTGATTACTTAGGATGGAGCCTTAATAATAAAAAAAGCCTTCAACATAGTTGATAGAAATTTAAGAAATGTATGCAATACAGAAACATATTTTAAAAATAAAGTAATTATTTTAGTAGAAATTTTTCTTTAAATTCTTCCATTTATAATAAAGCAGTAACAAAATAAATACTGTTTAAGAAACTATCAAATTATTATTTTCATGAAAATTAAAAATTTTATTTTTAAAATCTATATTCTCTTTTATACAGGATTTGAGTACTTTACGCAACTATTTCTAGTTTTTCTGTGCCTTATAATTGTTTAACTATAGCAAAAATGATATGAGCCTGTTACTTTTAACCTGCTAGTACTATCTCGAGGTTCATCACCTCTTTCAACGGTAGGCACAGGACCAAGGTAAACTCCGAGCATGTCCTCGATTGCGTTCTCTGTTGAGTGATGGCGCATAATTTAATTGTGGAAAGAGCGATTTTCAATCAAAAGCTTACGTAATTCTCCAACGAATTGACGTAAGAATATTCGGCGGTGATGAGTTTTTTTTATCATGTTATTATTCTAGTAAACTATGTACGCCGTAAGAGTAGCAACGTATACAATGTTAAGAACCATTGCAAGTGGCCATCTTTGAGTGCGTCTATGAGTAGTATACCTGTCTACTATTTGGCCCGTTGTATCAACGCTAGCTTTATACCTATTGTAGACTTAATGGCGTCAGTGCTATAGTAATGCCAGCAAGCTATGCTACTACACCAACTACAAATATTGGGAAACTCTGCTAACGAGCTAACCGTCGTTTATGAAAACTGACCGAACACTACCCAGTGGGCGCTTAAAACCTCTGCTCCTATTTCCATGTAAAACGTCTCTACTGCTTTAAATGTCATGGAAATAGCCCATATAGTTCCTATTTATGTTTAATTATTAAATGGAATTGGATTTGGTTTAGTCGAATCATATTAAAACTCAATAAATAAATTGAAACAGATGTGGGTACACATATACTTGGTTGCACATCAATGTAGAGAAAGTTAGTTGGTCACATAAGGGTTAAATAGTTATTTACTTAATAGTGTTACACTTACGTTTCATAATCAGTCTAACAGTTTCTTAAATAAAAGAATTCTTTTAAAAGTTAACAAAAGAAACTGAAACCTGGTACAGCAAAGGGAACGCAACGTACAACAACAATATTCATATCAATTTTTCAATAGATATGTTAAATAGTATCCGTAAAGGTGTACCACATTACAAACTCAGTTAAAAAATAAGTACAATAGTTATGCTTATTAGAATTCTGAGTATGTCAGACGGTTTATGTAACGGTACTTGATAAGGACTTACTAAATTATTGAAATATATCGAAGAAGAAACAAAATAACTAGAGATAAAATTAGACATAAAGTTTTTATCTCAATAATAACTTGAAAAACTGCAAACACCTCTTCATTACTTGTTACTGCATATCTTGAGCAATTCTCAATAGTTGGGGCATTCGCAATGACTCTTAATGAATCTCAAAGTCGTAGTTAATGTTGGTTTATACTTGAAAAATCTAGTATTCTCTTACAGCCAGTTGTACAAGCTTTATTAGGTTACAAAAATTAAAATTAAATTATTTAATTAAGTTAAAAGAGATAATTCATGAATAAAAAATTTTGTATGAAAAAAAATTCAAAAAAAGTACTTTCACTGAAAAATGGTAAATACAATTAGATATGACTTTTCACATTTACTTCAAAGTTTATTTAATAATCATAATTCTATCACTCAATAATAATAAATGACATGATGTAATTTTCTTCTTTAATGTAAATAAAAAAAGTTGTTTTTAAATCGTTATAAAACATCTATTATGACTTAAATTTTTCTTAACAAAATTCAGTGTTATAGATAGCTTTGAACACTTGTTATGAAAAAGTTAGTTATGAAGAATTTAAAAACACCAATTTTTCATAGTATTCTATTGTTCTCAGAGGGTGATGTCAAAATTATAATAGTAAGAATTTGAATTTGGTTTTACCGTCAATTTTTTATACACAATTGATGTATAACACTAATATGTCGAAAGATCAAGTAACACAAAAAACATTTATTTCTGATTTATCGAATAAACTCTTTTATTATATAAAAAAATAGTTGATCAAATGAATAACTTATGAATTGATACAGACGATAGCTGGTTGGATTCTAAAGAAAAGTTTTTTTTATATTTTTGGAGCATTAGAATTAAAATCAAAATCAAAATTTGTAAACTTTATTTCGTCGCATATGCACTTCGGTGGTCGGTGCAGTGCGGCAGGGTCAGCACGATAAAATAAAAAATTCACTTTAGTTACATATTTTCTTAAGGTCATTACTCTGAAATCGTCAGTTTAGAAAATGTCAAATTCCAATTTTATATACGTATTGTGACGGGGTGCATGCGATGAGAATAAATGTAGCGAAATGCTCAACCTAGAACGGGTCTGTGTTACCCGAATATCCTCGGCGACACTCCTGTGAAATGTTTACGTGGGTCTCACCTTTCGAGACACCACCAGGGCCAAGTATTGCGATGACCTTGTCTATCGTCACCTCTCGCGACTTTTTCGACACAACACAAGGGGGAAATTAGGCTCACAAAGGAATAAACACTCGCGAATAATTTTAAAATAAACTCTATATATATTGAAAGGGTCTCTTTTATTTGAGAAAGTAGTGTGGGTGGTAAGGACAGAGGTTCACATACAGTACCACAACAAAAAGGAATAAATACGATTGAAATATGATTTATTATAAAAATAATAAAAATAATGGCAACAATGTGTTAATTCGTCATTCGAATAAATCGCATTTAAATATCAAAACGTAACGGCCAGTTAACAAAATTGCCGCGCTGGAGAAAAACAAGTGGCATATGGCCGGTAACGCATAATAGAGTGCGGTAAAAAAATGTACCTACACGCAAAAAAAAAGATAGAATACGCAGAAATGCAAATGTTATAGTAAATACGGCGCGGGACTAGTTTCGAGTAAGTCGTATGGCCGAACGCAAAAGACAATAATAATAGTCGTCGGAGGTGAGTTCTGAGAATTTAAGTATAAACTGTTCGCGTATGACAACGACTGTAAGGTGAACTTAATATTGTTATGATCCAGCGTATACTAAAGCAATACGTCCAAGGTCAGCGCCACTGCTCGTTAAATTAACCAAAAGAAAATAATGAATAAGCGCGTGACGACGTCTGTGCGACACAAAAACAAAAGGAAAATCAAATCCAACACACGCCGCGTTCACGGTTTTACTCCTGGAAATCAGATTCTTATAGAATAACCAGGCGCTCTAGCGTGTCGGTGCTTTTCATATATTCGTAAACAAACAAAAGAAGAATCACTTAAGGTCTTAACAAAAAATTAAACAAGGCCGACACTATCTTCTTGGCCGGTTCGGCGATGCAAAAAACAAAATATTATAACACAATTACAATGCACAGCGGCCCTTAGAATAAAAAATTAAGCAGACTAACTAAATTAAGGAACGCACACAAAATAATCGTCAGATCGTAACCACACGGGCGTAGAGACACACAGCTAATGAGCGCATTAACGGAAAAAAAAGACACGGAGCAAGAATCGCACGGAAAACGCAGAGAAGAAGCAATTGCAAGCCGGTAACTTAAACGAGAAGAAAAAAAAAGGAGAACAACAAACAAGATGTTATACAAAAAACCAAGGAAAGCTCCATCGTTCGAGCTAAGCAGATCGAAGGGTACCACTTGGTTGATTATTAGACAACCATGGGCCAAGGATTACCCCCTCAATCGTGTGAGTGCTGGACTCACCGCCTCGCTCTCCGACGGGTAGCTCCTACTCACTCCTATCCAATGCTCAGCTACCAATTTACTTGATTTCGCTCGGGCGTCCCGTGACTAACTCCCTCTCCTCGGCTCAACCTCGACCCCTTTTCCTTTGCTTCCCCCTTTGCCTCTCTTTTTTTCAGCGGTGTACCAGCGGCCAACCTGCGCACTTACAAATTGCGCAATTTCCCCTTTCAAAAAGAAAGGAAAAGGAGAGCAAGAGATCCCACGCGACAGTATCTATTTCATATATTGAATCGAAGGACTTCTCATTCAAGTTAGAGTAGTAGGGGTTAGCGCGCGTAGCGCGCAGGGGGGTGGAGCTATACACATACGTATTCAGCACAACATCATTCAAGAACGCCTGCAAATACAAAAAAGATTAAATTTTATTTAGTTTTATCATCACTTAAGAACTTCACAGTATTACAACAAAAATTTTTCATATTGCACGATTTTGAAATTATTAAGACTAATTATGAACAATTTAATACTGAATTGAATTCAACAATATAACCATTACCTATAAGTTGTGATATAAAAAATTTAAATAGTGCTTTACTGGGATCAAAATCAACGATTTCTTACAGTGACTTAAATTATCTGTACAGCTAAATCACTTTCTAGAAATCATTATCATGAAGATCAAATACGATCAATACTCTATCATTTCTAAATTTGAAAAAATTTCATGTAACGAAAATTGCACAATTACCGCGCAATTATTACATGAGAAATTCGTCGCAAATCGCACGCGACTATCATAAGCAGAGTGCTCTTTTAAATGACACGTAGTATCGTATATTTTTCAAATGGCGACTTTATCTTAAAAGTTTTTTAAAAAGTACGTCAAAGCAACGTTATTTTATGTATTTATATTTAAATGAGCTTTTTTTAAAAATTTTAAATATTTTTGAAGTTACTATTTCAAACAATTTATAAAACTAGAATTATTACAATGATAGCTTCAGCACACGATCAATGTTGCCTAATTTTGATGTTTACTGACAAAAGCTATTTACTATTATAAAAGATTGTATATACTAGAAGATAAAAAAATTAGAAATCGAGTAGTTTCTCTTTGACAAGGAAAACTAAGTCGTATATATGAACTTGAATTTAGTGACATGGAGGCACTATACAAAATACAATTTCTTAAGCTGCTTTTTTTTATAAGAATCCCAATTATTAACCTTGATTAGCTTAACGTGTGAATAAATACTGAAATACAAAGTCACACTGCTAACGGAAATATCAAACTGACGAGAAATCATTAAGTAATTCGTGTACAAAGTAATGAGAGTCTACTAGAAGGAACGTTATAGACGAAGAGGTGAAAACTAATCGTCTGTATTAATTGAGCAATAAGAGACTCTTTCGCATAAAAATCCACAGGGGACGAAGTACAACGCAACTGTACTAAGCGAGCGACGAGAGCAAACTGCTTTTTACCTTCTTTTCTCAATCATCACAAAAAGGAAGTGAGATATGACGTACATGTTTCCTGAACACCCTCCCTCCTTGAGTTAAGGTATCATAGAGAAGATAAATCAAGTCTTAAAAATTATTCTAATCAAAAAAATCAAACGTTAATTGGAACCACTGTTCCTGTACGGATGGTTTTAAAGAGTTATCATGTAAAAAAATGCCGTTATCTACGTATGCAATAATTGATATGATGATAAATGTATCAATATAACCTGTTATAATTCTTACAGCCATTCAATTTTTATCTTTCCTACAAGTATTAAAGTCATTTTTTAATTTTAGAAATGCCGCCAGTGACATCACTACAATGAATCTATCTTTGCTTTTGCAAAAACTTCTTTGATTTGAAGTGTGTTTTTCTTGCAAGACGAGAACGATTACAAATTTTACTAATTAATAAAAACATTTTGCTAACATTTTTGATTTTTATATCTCACTTAAGCAACCGTGCATTGGCCATTCTTATAATAAAACGCTTGGGCTGCGACTTACAAAAAAATGCAAGATTTTCAGCGAAATCTAAAATTGAATTTATACTCACGTTCATATTAGAAACACTTATTTCTTTGAAACGTACTCACACTGACTTGGTAATTAAAAAATAAAATTCGAACTCTTTAACATTTTTTGTTGAGTGAGCAGCGAAATTCCCTGTAGAAAGCAGATTTTTTGTTTGTTAGCACCTGTCTTCCTAAATTCATGTACAAAGTAATTCTAACTCTTGCAAATACAATCCTTATATTTTCTTATAAATGTATCTCAATTTGTAATAGCTATTTTTGAGTGAAAGTTATTAAGTGTATTACAAACACTTATGGTTTGTGCATACCCGAACACTAGGTATTTCTTTACTATCAGCAAGAATGAACCATTTCGGTTTGTGCTTAGCAAATTTTCTTAGTCTTACAAGGTTGTTTGGGTGTAGTTTCTTAAATATAACGTTTGATATTCATACGTTACACAAAAACAAATGTTTGTATACTTTTTTTTTTCTAACCAACTTTTTACTTGTGCGTAATTTTTTTATTTGTTTACTGTTTTTATGTGATTCAAGAAATTGTACGGATACATTTACTTTTATTTTTTACGAATATTTACTAGGCTAATAATAAAATTGTTTTGCTTAAGCAGCCATTTATATAGATGTTTTAGATGTTTCAAATTTTACAATTTTGTGAAAAGACCTACACTCAAAGGTTCTTATAAATATCGATATAAGTATAGAATCATTTTTAAATGTGTTGTTTAATTTTTCTACAAGAACTTCTAACATTATTTCTAATTCTCTTCTCTAGACAAATAAACTTCTTTTGTAAAAGTCGACTTGTCCAAACTTTCTGTTAAAAAAATGCTGGTATCAGCGTAAAAAATGCGTGTAGCATAACATCCTACCTAATATACTGTATTAGAAAAGAAGTCTCTCTTCTTCAAGTCTACTTCAAACTGACAATGAATTAAATTTTTAAACGTTTTATAAATAGATACTATACAATAATAAAATAAAAGATAACTGTAAGGAATCTTATAAATTTAAACGCATAAAAGCTTTGCAAGATAGAATGTTGTAGAATTATCAACTACAGACTTATACCAAAAAAAAATTTTTATTATATTCAAAGATTTTATTATTTCAAATGTTCAATTTCTTTTTTCAAGTTCTAGTTTCAATTTATCATTTCAAGTACAAATGGGCCATTTATTTTGAACAAAATTTTTTTGGCCTCATTATTTGACTATAAAAAGAAGCGTGTTTTCAGTCATTGAGACTATTTTCAATAGTTTCATACAAAAAAAATTCTGTCTAGATAGTTTCACTACGGTACATCCAGCGTTTTTATCACTTTAAATTCGCATAGTTTTACAGACTATTGACTTACATGTTTTTAAATCTATTTGAGTATATGCTTAAGAATGTTTTAATACAGTTAATGTACATAAACATAAATTGAAATAATAAAATCATCTTACTTATAGAGTTCATGAAATATCGTTTTACTCTATAGTCACATACGGATAGACAACAGTCTCTTCATAAAAGATACTTTTTGCTTTTAACGATTTCCAGGATTATCCGACAGTGAAAACTCGTAAAAGAATTCCTTTTTATTTCCCTCTCTAAAAGTAAAGCTAAAATAGAATACATGTCAGGTATGATAGAAAATAGCTACATGTTCGTGCGCCCCTCCTAGTTTGGATCCTAAAGAATAGAAAGGCAGGAATGACAAGGTGAAGAGGAGTAGAGAGGGAAAGTCTGCAGTAGAGAGTCAACGGCCAAGGGAGACATACGTATAGTTCTCTCACCAATATAAGTAATGAAGCATCATTGAATATAAGACGTCATTTTCCTTATTCGTACACCCCGAGCCATAGTTTCTTACGTAACACTTCGGTACTAAGGATGGGATTGGCTGTCGTCGTGAAATAAATGAAATAAATTCTTTTTTTCCTTTTAAAATACTATGTGTGCTTCCCTGTAGTCGTCTTATATTCATCAATTAAAAATTACGTTAAGATCATTGAAGCTACTTACATACGGATGTAAGCCACCTAAAATGGAACACCGATCCGAAGCTATCTTAAGGGAACCATCATCAATAATCATATCACTATCATACTGATGATCACCATCTTATCACTACGTAAGGAGAAAGTATTTTGATGGTTATTCTGTCGTTTTTTTATTTTTTCCCACGGGCATTTTTCACGTAAGGGAGACACTTTATCTAAAATGATTGAGATAAATACCGATAAATTAGGACAATCTTTTTATGTTTTATTTTTAATGTAAATGTAAATGTAAATGTAACGGAAATTTACGCTACTTTCTCATTTTCCTGACAAGCCACAATCTACCCTGCCCCATATTGCCACGTCACACTTATAATATTACTGCACCACACCACCTCGCATCATGGCACCAAAGCGCAAATCTGAAAAAAAGCAACTTCCAATTTTTGTTGAATTTTATTTCTTCATTCTTTACCCAACTCTCAAAAAAAAAAGAAAATTTTATTTACTTTGCCACAAGCAATCCCAATAGTGGATAACTTCTTATTTCTTCTTAAATTATGATTCGTAAGTAACTTTAAAAGTAAAAAGGAAGTGAGATATGACGTACATGTTTCCTGAACACCCTCCGCTGGTACTTCCTCGGGCGAAAAATCAGTTTTCCAGAACTCGTTCGAAAAGTCTCCTTTACGAACCTCGTTACGATATTTACTTTTTTCCAATTAGAAATTTTTCACATAACTAAATGTTAATTCATTATTTTTCAAAGTTCTCACTTTTTTATTTTGGTTTATTTGTACAAGATTTTATGGATGGATTATAATATTTTCATTGCATCTTGTTCTTAGAAAATTTTGTCTTCAAGAAAACTTTAGTTGTTAAGCTACATTCACTGGAATATAAAACCATTCCGTTGAAGATAAAGTCGTACAACAGCATATTAATTTTTCTAGATAACAATCAAAGGTTAATAATTCTTTTTGTTATTAATACTACTAAAAGCAAGTACTCCTGAAAATTTGAACAAAAAGTATTAGCTTTTGCTCAAGTTACAGTAAAAAATAAAAATGACTGTTTTTCGCATGTATTATTATAACATCATGTATAAATGATGTATTAATTATCATAATGTTTGTAACATATTTTATTGACAAAATGTCAATCATCCATTTTATAAAATTTATAATTAAACAAAGAATAAAGGATAAAACTGGTTTTTAAATATTTTCTAAGTCTTTTTTTAAATAGCTATTGTGGATGTCATATACGCAACTAACTGTAAGAATGAGTGTGTCAGCAAATATGATACATGCAAGCGGGATACAAGATACGTTATCAAAGTAGGCAGTTGTTTCGAAATAATTTGAAGGTTCAATGAAAGCAGGTACTCTCATACTGGCCATACATATTATATACTTGATACGTTTTTCATAATTGTTCATTTATTAAATATAAAAATATTTATTCAAATCACACCCAATTAACGTACAATACTTAATCCAACAATAATTGTACCACCTTACTGTATATAATATCATTCTGTAGGAGAAATATTTGTATTCACATATTGTCCGCCGTACAATATCATAGAACCGTAACTTTAAACTCATGTCATTTTTTATTTTTGTCAAAGTCTTCACGTGATATCAACAAATAATAAATCGGTACTGGCAACGTTATAGTGAAAACTACTTTAGACTTATATATAAATATACAAAGTTTGAATAACGAACGGGATATCAAGATGACAGTGGAAAATTGACAGGGATTTAAATGAGCAAATAATAGATTTCGGAAATGTATCTGAAGTCGTGGGACAAAATGAGCAAAACCAGGCATTAATAGAATCCTAACCGAAAATAGAAATCTAGCGAAACTCATCAACAACGATAACAACGGTTGTTTCAGAAAATAAGCGTACTAAAAGTGTATGACAAGAGTAAAACGTAGAGAAGTCAATTTCAAACGGCCCTGTGCCCAATAATACGACTGGATATTCCACCCCCCACCCCCACTACGACTATAGAAATAATAAGTGTCTTCGTCACGCCGGCCATAAGGGTAGAAAGTCTACAAGTGGATACGATGAAAAACATTATATTACAAGCTCAGATAATGCACATAAAAATATCCTGTTCAATTGGCTACTAGAACAACTAATAAACCATACATTTTTCAGAGCCGCAACATACGCTTCCCCCCATGAGTATCAGTCGGAAAGCCAATTTCTCTTGAGGGCAAATTTTAGTATCTTAGCGCATTTGAATAATGATGCAAATGATATACCACTATTCATTGAAGACTGCAATATTTCTTGTTTAAACAAATAGTACAGACAACGAAATAAATCTACTACCTACTAGTACAAAAAATATTATGAATTTGGAGAAATAAATGACGATATCTAGCGTCAGATTAGTTCAGACGCACCTGTTATTATTTAACTCTATTAAAGAGTTTTTGTCCGCTTTCTCTTAAAGTTTAATTTAGTAACATGAAAAGAGTGGACACACTTTTGGAGGAGCTTAAGACATTTGCACAACAAAACAATGAATCGGTCCTGGAATATTGTCAGCAAGTTGAGCGATCACATAATGGAATCATGATGGTTTATGAGGCAAATACGCACTGGACACAGACTGAGAAAAATGCGACGAAAAAAATTGGATAACGAAGCAATGAGACAGTTTATGTATAGTTTAAGGGCTCCATATAACTAGAACGTAGCAGGCCTTAAACTGGTGGCACTCAAAGAAGCTATTGACACACTTATTATCATAGATGATTCAATAAGTATTCACCGATAAATGATGACACCAAAGACAAGGTACAGGACAAGTAGCGTTACGGAACGGTATGATGACATGGTGGACCT
Organism: Copidosoma floridanum; assembly: GCF_000648655.2. The sequence continues at coordinate 251,713 of NW_019379801.1, read as the reverse complement.
TATCAGTAGCAACTCGTCCATAGGAAATTCAGATGCGGTCAAATGGAATGGCATAGAAGAGGATATAAAATAGTGCTTATATTGCTGAGATCACGGCTCAGATTTCACTAGTGGGTTTAAAAAATTATGGCAAGATAAAAAAAAAGTGAAAAACCCCAAACGTTATTGAGGTGCTACAACAAAGAATAGTAGAAACGAGGATTCATCACGGACAGACGTATACAATAACTACGGCAGTTGGTATGATAATGAGAGAAATTTTGAAAAACAACAGGAGAGTTACGATGTTTTTTCAGCGAATACGGTTGTGTGAGACTCCATGGATTTTTTATAAGACCATTAATTTGTACATGCCCAGAGAGGAACTGAGTGAGATTGTAACGAATCTCTTCATGTCCTCTGTCCACCCATGGTCACAGGTCTGGTAGTGGTCAATGCGTCCACCAAATCTACACCAGCCTGATCCCATTTCGATTGCCACGTCATCAATGTTTACTGGCGTCTGACCTTATCGCTTTTGTTACTAGAGTACAGGAATTTATTCCACCACGCCACCGCGAGTAACATGACAAGGATCGTTCGTGCTATCACCATAACGGCGGCAGAGCAAACTGTACGGTAGGCGTACACAATTCTTAGAGATCCGATAAGCTGCACTGAAAGAGGTGCTCTCGGACAATATATCTCGCCAACGCATCAGCCCACACCTTCACGCCATATAGCAATATCAAGTTAGAAACTGATTTGAAGCCGTATTTAGGATTCTTGCAGACCCCTAAAGTTATGTGCCATACTATGTCATCAACAGTCCGTCAGATTTATCCCAAAAGGCATTTGAAGGCAAAAAAGTTCATCGTACACTAGGTTTTAGAAGGGGCAAGGGCAGAGCCCTATGCGACCACCGATGTCAGCCACCTCTCTTTTAGTCGGTCCTTTGAGTCATATCGGAGTATCTAATCCTAAAGTTATGATAGAGTTCCTTATAATAGAGGTAATAATAACGAAAGAAGGAAGTATAATTACGATAAAAATTGTTACACTAACAAAAATAATTATAACAGTATGATAGTAAAAATTATAATGCATATGATAACAGGAAGGCTGAAAAGCGACATAGTCAATATCTTTACTGTAACAACCACAGAAATGACTATGGGGAAAGTTACTGTAACAGGCAACATTTGGCATGCGTGAATTGAGAATGCAGAGTGGCAGTTGGTTAACTGGCAAGGTGATTCACGGGAGATACTCCCACTGTGCACATGGCATAATTAGATATGATCACAATTAAGAGTTTGGAAATGGGTGCGGCAATACACTCCCACACGAAGGTGGTAAGCGGGTCGTCCTGAGTTGGACTTTTTCCTTCTGTTGAAACATCTCCTGCGTAAAGTTGCTCCATTCTTCTTCCGTTAAAGCCACTTGAGCCTTCCCTCTCACCCAAGCACTTGTACTGCGTATAATTACTTTAGTTTATTCAGTAAGAGGTACAGTATACTTATGTGGTAATGCTCCCACTTATACAAGGTTTCGTTCTACTCTGGCCAGCTGGTGGTCGTCCCACTCATACAATCATGCGTCGGGGGCCCGCAGTTGTCCCCATCGCGCACCACACACACACACGCATATATCAGAAACAATATATACATATAGCAGTGTACATACGTTTATATCGATAAATGTATTAATAAGCCAAACTTTACGAGCAATTACCGTTTAACGTAGTCATGTAATACGCACAATAGAAATATTCTGTAAGGCGTTACATTTCATTTGAATTTGAATTCAACAAGTGATATATTTAAATCCAGCATATCTTTTCATAATAAACTTAAATTTTCTAATTTATTAATCTCTAGAGCTTGCAGCAGATAAAGTTTTTTGTTTTTGTTACAAATATGTAATATTTTGAATTTATTATTATATTCATGATTGCATGCGATTAAATGTTTGGAATAAGTAGATTTGCCAGTACTGTATATGTATGCATGTTTATGTTCTTTTTGTCGTATTTTAAATGCTCTACCTGTTTATTCTACGTACTTTTTTCTGCATGTAGTACAAATTTTTATGTATACTTCCTATTTGTTTTCATTATTTGTTCGGTCTTTGTTGTTATTAATACTACTAAAAGCAAGTACTCCTGAAAATTTGAACAAAAAGTATTAGCTTTTGCTCAAGTTACAGTAAAAAATAAAAATGACTGTTTTTCGCATGTATTATTATAACATCATGTATAAAAGGAGTACATCTATAGCTATAAAAAAACAGAGAATCTTTAAGGGGCTACATCTTTTGAAGTTTTTAATTGAAAAAAAAAAAAAAAAAAAAAAAAAAAACACGGGTCCATTATTTTTCAAAATTATACGAGACGGATTGAATGGGATTTTTAATGCAAAAACTTAATTGTCTATTAAAATCATCAGGGTTCATTGGTATAAAAGTAAGTTTGTGAGTAAAACTATAAAATAGGGAAAATGTATGTGAATATGGATGGAGTGATTTTTTATGTATAACATCATCTCTACGTACTAGTTTGCGAGAACTATTAAATTCTAGATGATCAATTGATCTTTAAATGGCTAAATCTAAAAAAATTAGTTAAATCTAAAAAGATATAAGATTTAAACATTAGTAATCAAATATAACTTCAAAAATCTCGAAAGCAGTGAAAGATTTAAAATAAAAAAGAAAATTTAATTTGAAGTCAATGCTTTTTATTTTTGTCATTACTGAGGGCCACGACTACTACAACAGTCACATTCACGATGTTGATTACTATTACTTTTTTTTTTCGGGAGCAACTTAAATTCACCTCAATACTTTTGTCAGTCCTACCAGCACTCTCCCTCAAACTTAGAGCCTGTAGCAGTCGGACGTAATCACCACAGCTTGATGAAAGCTCAAGATCATCAATCAGGATCGAAACAGTAATTGGGCGTTTGGTTCCATTGACTAGGCCTTGTACCTTCAGAGAAATCACAAAAAAAGCGATACATTAGACATTGCTGATAACATGGTAAGAAAAATAAAGTATGACAAAGTACCTGAACGGCTGGCTAACGCTCAAGAGGGTAGATATCAGCACTGTCAAGAATGACATTGATCACCACCACCAGAATTGTAGCATGGCAGGTGTAGTTGATGGTTATCCTATAGGAAGCATCTTGCTCCTTAGAATGAGAATGGGTTCACAGAACTTTCCCAGCAAACTTGGTGTGCTGTAGTCACTTTTGTCCCTGTAAGGATATCAAGAACAGCAAGCTTTCAGGACAATGCGCCGTGTAGAAATTGACGCCCTCTTGTTATAAGTAATGGCACAATGGGAGAAGTGGCTTACAGGAAGGCCACCCGTACACGCACAGCGGTCTTGGTACGTTAAAAAGCGCATACGAGTCAACGATAAGCTGTATTCCAAGCTGATTAAAAAAAAAAAAATATTTATTCTAGCGCACAATATAAACATGCAAGTAAAAGACTGAAGTGGCTTACTAATCCATGATGTTCACAGTAAATTGGCGCCAACATCGTTGGGCCCTTGAGCACAACAAAGCTCTCACCATGCCACCACGACAACCTAGGAAACCTGACGACAAACGTCACCTGCAGTTAAATAAGCAGACTTCAGGATGAAACAGAATTAAATGAAGAAAAAAATACGTTCAATGGTTAATAGTAGACTCCAGGAGTTTCGTCAAATGAAGGAGGCACACATGATCTGCTCGCTCAAAATCACTTCTACGAGGATGCTGCACCACCCATAGTATAAAGTTTCGTCGTTGCCCAAGCATTGTTGAAAGCCAAGTTCCAAAAATCGGCTAAACGCGAGAAAAAGCCTCGAAGGCAAGGTTGGCAGACATGGCCAGATAATATTGCAAGGTAATCGAATGCACAGCACAAGATCACAAGACAAAGCCAAAAAAAGTACTGAGAAAGACAGTCCTGTAAAAATTAATAGTTTTACTAACGTTTTTTGCTAATTAGTTTTTCTAAAGTTAAGAAAAACTCAAAGTCGCAATTTATTTATAGGAGGCTAGGAAATAAAGCATGTAGGAGGGCAGAGCCTCAGTAATGTGTGTGAGTATGTGTGTGAGAGAGAGAGAGAGAAGGAGAGAGTGTGTGTTCATATTATATAACTCTTCGCTTTCCCCCCTGAGCGTTTGGTGCCTTCCACCAAAAAAAAGGCACAATGTGAGAGAGAGACAGAGTCTACAGGAACCCATCTTCACCATCATAATGCTGGCCTCAACAATTCTGCTGGAGTGAGCGATCTATTTGGATAAATTTATGAACGCCAACTACATGGAATAAAACAGTAATAATTACTCATAAGTATAATGTAGCCTTGACGGCAGTACAACTTTTTATCCAGTTTTTTAATAATAACGTATCTTTGACAGACCAGATTACTTTTTGTAGCACTAAGCATTACTTTTTTTGCCAAAAAATACTATTTTTGCTTTTTTTTAATAAAACACACTTCTCCCACAAAAAGTATGTCTATTTTGTGAGTAAGTATCACAATATTCTTCCAATGGTAGCTCTGACTTATATTGGTACTCGAAGCAAACAATAAACTGTTAATCTGTTAAGATTTTATTATTTAGCTTTTACTTTGAGATGGATCGGTATGTATACAAACGTAAAATAAATGTTTATGCGTGTGTGTATGAATATCCATACATGTATATAGGGGCACATCCAAGCAAAGCGGATCATGTGGCATGCGCAGCGCCTTTTTTGCATCAAAAGCGTTATTTCCAACGCGTTTATAGCAGATGGGAAAAAAAAAGGTAGAGACATAAATCGATAGATTTTTACCTGCACTTTCGGATAGCGCAGTCAGTTTTCATTCAAAAAATTTTTTTCCTTGCTAAAATCTATTTTCAACTGTAGGCTTTTTTTTCTTAAGTTACAAATTTTTTTTTTTTTCTTTAGCTTGCATTAATCAAACGCTTAACTCTTAAACTACAGACACGCAAATTTTTAAGTTGGGACCTGTAAAGCTTTAAAAATGACATGCACTTGAAATAGTGGGGTCTACTCTAGCACTGGCACGCACGTATCTCGGTGAATGTCAGGTGAGATACTGTTTTATAACTGGCTCATAATTCGAGATAAGTAGCTAAAAAAATAAATAAAAATCAAGAAACTGACAGATATCATGTGTTTTTTCTTTTACAAGGTGAATTTTCAATTTGAAAAAATTTTTTTAGCTCAAATTAATCACACGTTCAGAAAGTTTACTATTTTAAATATTAAACTATTTTCCCATTTCGAAGAATTAAAAGGAAGTGTATTTATTTTTCATACTTTTAAAATGTACAAAATTATAGTTTCGTCACATTAATTAGAGTACATATAAATAATAACAATCATATTATAACTAACATTCGTATTAAAAAAAAATTCAACGTTTGCGGCAAAAAGTATGAAAATCGCAGGGCGACAAGAGAGCGAGACCCGTTGTTTTAGCAGACGACACTTTTCTATTTGCCTTGTTTACAACCTGTCACGCTATGTTTTTCATTTTTATAAAAAAAAAAATGTGATCTCAAAGGTGAGTTTGTACATTACTTATTTATGCAACGTTATGAGTTATGACTTACATTTTTTGTTAACCTCACATTGAATTTCTTCTGATTGAACTTCTCCACTAAAAACTTGATAGAATTCATGAGCATCTACCGTTGTAAGTTATAATAATAAGTTTTAAGCGCTGTTTTGATGCTTATAAAGATGAGTTAAAGCATTCTCCAAATCTGCGATTTATTGTACAGAAAAAAACTATTAACGTTTTAAAAAACAAATTTAGCTGTGTTTAAAAATGATATTTTCTCGTGGCACAGGGTAGAATTTTAGAAACAAATATAGTTTTTTAAATTTGCTTAGCTATTTTGATGGTTTTAAAATTAAATTGCAGTAGCACTTTTATGCCACAGCTTGCAGTAAAAATACATGTGATGGCATTAGCGCATTAGTTAAAGCTAATGCACGTAGTGCGAGTTTGAGAACTAAATTAATCAAGTTAATATCTTAACGCCTGATAATTAGTTTTATTAAGCAAAAGTTTACTTGAAAAATATCGTATGTATCTACACTACTGAAGAAAAATACTTTGCCGTAAAAAAACATTTGAAAAAACGATTAGAATCAGCAGTCATGGTTCCAGGTACACTATTGTGTCATTGTATGAAACCTGTAAATACCACTCATTTAGAGTTGAAAGAATTTTCCACGTTAGTATCGTCTCATTTATCTACATCTGCTAAGAACACGTTAAAATGATCAGCAAAATCCATGTGACTAAAACGAAAAAAATTTTTAAAAACCGTTTCAAAAAAATCTTACTTAGAATCACAGTGAACAAACAATAAAACACTGTAAATGTATGCTAATAAATACTAAGATTTGAAATCAAATAAAGTTCTACATTTATTGCTGGCTTAATTATTTATGAGTATGTATACTATTAAAAGTACATGTTACATCCTACGTCAACTTCAGGAAAAATCTGCTCATTTTTCAATATTAAATCCAAGTTTTAATCAACTTAAGAATTTGTATAACTGTAGTTAAAGAGTTAAGCTATTGACGAGTGCAAGTTTTAAAAAAAAAGACTTACTTTGAGAAAAAACTTCGGCTGTTTTAGCCTAAACTTTGAAATTGATTGCAACAAGAAAAAAATTTTTTTACGTTGAAACTGACTACACTATCTGAAAAAGCAGGTCAAAATCCATCGATTCATGCCTTTACCTTTTTTTAAAACTATTTCCCACCTTATATCTCCAGTTAATTTTTTTCATCTTTATTATTCAAAATTTTAAAAATATCAATGCTTTTAGACAGGCAAAGTACTTTGTTTTTCGAAAAGTCGCCTTTAAGATGCTGCAAACTAATAAAGTTTTTTACAATTCACACATTGGAAAATCGCATTTAAAACAGTGAGTTGTCGATCTTCATTTCCTTAGATATAAAATTCAGTCTATCTTCGTTAAACAGAAGTTTTCCGACTATGCATGATAAATCTGCTCTAGAAGGCAACATGTCCTATTAAATTTCTTTCAGTTAAATTAGAAATTTTTTTTGCTGATGGGCACAGAACAATGAAATAAAAAAATTTTTTTGTCACTAGTATCATGTTCAATTTTTTTTTTTTTTTTTTTTTTTTTTTTTAAGGAAAGCGATGATGAATGTTGTTTAAAAGTAAATGGCCCACAAGTTTCCTCAAAAGGTCCTTATTAAATTAAAAGTACTTTATAAAAGGTAACAAGTCAAAGTTAATCAAATAATTAAAAACTTTGGTCACTCCATTTTAGTTTAATTATAAGAATTCGTTTGAAAATTTAAATTGCTTACTTTCAGTGCTGAAATAAATTATATGTTTAATTTGTCGCAGAAATAAGTTAGACATCAGTTGACAGCTTCAGGGCACAACATATTTTAATAATAGCTTTAGAATGAAGCACCATTGTGAATTATTTNGATGATGATGATGATGATGATGATGATGATGATGATGATGATGATGATAATGATGACGAGAACGATGATGACGATGATAATAATAATAATAATAATAATGATTATTACTATTATTGTTTGAAGACAACAACAAAGATCGAATAAATGTTTTATTTAAAACTTAATTATCTAACTAATATAAAAGCAAAGTCACTAAAACTGATGTAATCACTAACCGCGGAAACTACTAATCCAATTTTGCTCAAATTTCAAATACTAATTTTTAATGATTGTGAGATGGTTTTTGCATAGTTTATTTTTTTTTAAATAATAATAGTAGCGATAAATAAGCTTAAAGGTTTGCTAAAATAAAGTAGCTTTGCGTTTTAGTTCAGTAGAATCCGATAGGTGGCGTCAAGATAAAATTGAAGTCTACCAAAATCAAAGAAAGTTAAGAGTGGACGTAAGATGCCCCATCGAACGGTCGATTATAGTGGTCGTTCATCGATAGTACACCAAGAACAGAGTTAATAGTCGTGCAGCTGGACATCCTGGCTACCAATGACACTCTTCTTTTAGGGGCAAGTGAGATAAATCGGTTTTTACCCAGGATCGTTAAAATAATTGAATGCCACGGAACACTAGGCATTCGGAACGTTAACGTCTCCGGAGGGATACCAGAAGACATGTCTAACCAGAGCACAACCTGCTTCAACACGTTAGAGTTTTGTCGCCATTCGATCATCCAGCCGAGTGCCGTCAGAGAATCTTCTACTTCAAATGCAATCCAGGGGAGACAGCCCTGAAGAGTACGGGCAGCCATAACGGTCTCTTTAGCAGTTGTCCCAACGGTACACGCATAGAGAAGGTATTCTCCAGGGTCACTTTCCCGACTAACGATGAGTGGTTGGTTATCTGGGAAACAACCCGAAGACGAGATATTCTTCGGTCAGGGGCGTACCTTCCTCCAGCACAGTCTTCGTACGCAGAGACTCTAAGGGTTAGAGTCAAGCTACCCATACAGCCAGCTCTCCATCATCAAAAATAATCAGTAATGACTAGAAGTATCACTACTGGCCCTTTTCAGGGTCAATGTAAGCATTTACGTTCCCTACTTAACCATCAATCTCATCGGTTCTTTTAGGGGCCACCTAAATTTAAACTACCTTGCCAACAAATACGTTTTAACTACCATATCCAGAAACAATTGGTCCGCTAAAAGTCTATGTAAAGCCGACCACTATTAAACCAAGTCAGTCATTCACGGGGAAACGTCACGAGCGGAATTGTTTGTCGCAAGGCTGGCAACGCTAGTGACCGGCGATCCTATATTGCCCTTTCAACTCCAAGCATTCAACCAGGAATCACCGATCCTCTCCAAGCTCTGCGCTGGTAGACCTAACAGCTATGAAGGAAAAATAAACTTGAGCTAACGGGACAGTCTCCAACGCGCAAGCATCACGAACTAATGTCCCTACCTTTGATCACCCAAACAACTGAGTCTGCAAAAAAAGAAGGTGCTTTAGACACAAATATCTTCAGCACAATACCACGAAACGTTGGAAAAGACTTCTACAACTAGCTTCAAAGCTTCAAACGTTGTAGTTTTCCTCCCTATAAGTGTGGTGCTACAATAACAGGCGAGATAAAATCACCTCGACGTATAAAGGAAATCACGTTTGCTGGAAACTTCAGTCAAGAAAGAGTTCACTTAAGAAGCTCAACGGTCCTTTTTAGGATCAGAGGACGTCGAATTACCTCGCCAACAATTATCTTATAACCTAATAAAGTTGAAAAAAAATAGGCTTTAGGGCTCACAAAAGACTTAACTATGCCAAAAGTCGCAAGAAGTCGAATTGGAAGGAGAACTTCAAATACATCTAATGAATACAATCAAAAATTTTTAACTGAAAACGTTTCACATTACACCATTTCAACACAATACGGTGTTCCATTTAGTGAGTCTCGGGCGAAGCCAAGACGGGGGGGCCCGCTAGTCTGTTATAAGTTTAACTTAATCATTTTCCTTAATTACTTATATTTACCAGTCGGCATCTGGGGTCATGTAAATCTGTATTTTGTTGCGTATCGCACATGCAACACGACTTTGCTTCTTCAACTTTAACTAGAATCAAGAAACAAAACTTAACAACTAAGATCCCTTGTCACTGATAACCACAGCAAAAATTACACTACGTATATGATTCTCAAGGAGGTTATCGTTATATTTCATTTTCTACAGAATTAAAAAAAAAAATTATGAGACACTTATTTTATCACTGCACAAAACACATAAAAATTTTAGAGGAACTAGCTTTCTAGTTTAAAAAAAAACTCAATGTTCTTCTATTCTACACGAGCTCTTATGGAGAGATTGTCGCGAGCCCGCTACCAAAGGTACGAATTCTAATAGAACTCGTTTGATTTTTAATATATTTTGGTAAAAAACTAACATGTTGAAGCTGAGTAAACTAAAAAGCATTGTCCTTAATTTCAGAAAGCCTAGCCTTATAGTTTATAAGATATTGTAATGTAAAGTAGCATATTTTGCCAAAAATTTGATGAAAACAAAGCGAACAGATGACCAGACTTAAACTGCACATGCGCGAGTAATAAATTTTTTATTTTATTCTCTTTTATATCAGATTCATTCCTTTTTTCAATGATAAAATTTTAAGAATCTTTAAAGAGTCATACTTAACGAAAGTCGTCACCTAACAAGGCTCACTGTGTACTTCGTGGCTCTTGGAAGAGTCAAGTGAAGCGAGCCACTAAGCCTAAGCACATGAAGCCAGCATGTACTAGCCCTACAGCATGTAAGACTAAGAAATTTTAACTAAAGCTCCACGCAAGATGCATTACTTCGCGAGGCGTTTTAGTTAAAAGCTTTCCACAGCTTATTGAGTGTGGACAAATTGTTTATTTGTTTTTCGTCAGAGGTGAAACTAACCTGTTTATTGTACGTGACCCGATAGTGATTGCAATAAAATCTGAATGAAGATTGATATGAAAATAAAAAATATAACTTAATTTATCGAAGAGGTACATAATTTAGATGAAAGGTAAAAAATAATGTTAATCGATTTAATATTTCCCGATACTAACACACACATTCTTTCTTTCTTTTGCTGTCTTATATCTTTCCTAAATATAAAACAAACAAATGGTTGGACTGTCTTCTGGTCCCACAGCCTGTAAAGGAGCGTGAGGCTAAATTCTAAGACGTTTAGTTCCAAATTAAAAATAGGATAAATGGTACATTGCGTCACTAGGGCACAAAGTACAAACATAAGCGCCCGAAGGGCGCGCTTGTTGTAGGTTGGTGCCCGAGTCGCGTATAATGTTTTTCTTACCAAGGGCGCAAAGTGCAATTTTGCGCAGGTGGGCACACTTTGCGCCTAGTAAATCACTTTGGGCCCTAGGGCAGAAAAGTACTTTGGGCCCGGAGGGTGCAAAAAACTTTTTTGCCTGTGGGCCCAAAGTGATTACAAGGGCGCAAAGTGTGACCCGAGGGCGCAAAGCAGCAGTTGCACTTTGGGCCCATGGTAAGAAAATGAAAGTTATATAATGATAGCAGACTGGGCCAAAAAAAATTTGTTTGTATAGATCTTAAGCCCGATAACAAATGTAACCACTTTTGGACAAAAAAAAAATGTCAGCAAAAGTTTTAAAAAATGGTAAAAATAGCTCAATCAGGTTTTTGGCTTCTATCGGAAAAGCTGTTATTCAGAAAAAAAACATTCCATGTGCAAAAGATGCGCAATTTAAAAATGAACAAGATGAGCCCTGGTGAACCTTAAACGGCGTCACCGTTTTTCCGCAAATTGCAAAAAAGGGCAAATTTCACCCTGTTTTTCGGTATTTTATAACTGAAGTTCTTATTAATTTTTTGACTTCAAATTTTAACAGAACATGGGTTTTATGATTTCTAACAAACATAAAAAATTTCAAGACGAATGGATATAAACTTTCTACAAACCATCAAATAAACTAAAAAAAGGATATTCCGAAGGATATGTGATAGCATGAAAATATTGAGCACCGATTTTTTAAAATGGAAAAAAAATCTAAATCCCCAGTAAAATAAGCCATAGCCATCTTAGCTATTTACACTTCGGTCATCGTATAATTTGAAGTCACATATGTTCATTGATAACCTCCGGAGCTCAGCCTACAGTTCATAGCAATTAGGATAAGTAAAAATAATAATTTATATTTAAGGTGCTTATAGTCATACTATCAACCTTAAAAAATATTTTAATATAAAATTTTAAAATGAAAGAATAGGTTTTTTATTTTATAAATATTATATGTCAAATCTTTTTTCTCTATCTTTTTAAGATCTTATTTAAGAAGTCAGTATAGCCAGGAAGACTCTTCGCTTGCTCTTGCTATGATATACGCGGTCATATAGCTATATAGCTGTGGTCGGCATTTCCACTCCTCTCTCCGTACTCCGTAGGCACATATTCAGTATATACCCCTTCCACGCGTCTCTCAAGTATGTGCCTACATGCCCATTTCTGCGCTAATCCGTAGGCACACACTCAGCACACCCCCTCCTCACTTCTTAAATAAAAAAAATATATGCTCCTGATTCGAGCACTTGGCCACGACGGGACGCTCGAAACAGTGGTAAAAAGTGAGCTCGCGCCATAGCATTCCAGTCAGCAATCTCTCTAGCAATCTCTGAACGCGCTTATGAAAGTATAACTTCAAAAAGTGCCAAGTTATACGTCGGGCACTCTCTTTCTCTCTCCCTACGCAGAAAGAGCCTTCAATCTTACACTGCACACTAAACAATGCTCACGTAGCAATTCAGTTATATAGCCGCACATGATATGTTAAAAATTCCTGCACCGTATACTCTCTTCCTGGCTTAAAGCAGAAGGGACCATATATGCACGCTTGATTGCTCTATATCACTTTGGTTTCTGGACATTACACATAGTATACTTATCGTTCTGTCAACAGGCGTACACCTGTAAAAAAACTGCAATTTTAGTATACATGAATGCGCCAAACAAACATTTACACTGGATATATACATATATACATACAAAATATATATTTTTGTTGTATACACATATCAAAAAGAAAAATATTTTTCTCTATTATTTATACTTAAATATGTGTAACACGTCAAATGCATGTTTATTGATATTATTAATACATGTACGTATTTAATCATTTTTTCATTCCTTTTATATTTTATGATGCATGGCAAGGACCTACTAAAGTGTTTTTCTAAAATTAATAAAAAAAATGAAATGAAAATATAATAATCAATTTCTCTTTTAATGTGAGTGAATCTAATAAGAGAAAAAATAATAAGATAGAATATAGTAGAAAAATAAATTAAAAGGAGGAAGCACGCATACAATCTAAATTATACAACAAAGATAATAATTGAACAGTGAAAATGGCCAATGAAAACGATAGAAAATGCGACAGAAAAAACCGTTACTTACTATTGAACTTAGCTACAGTAAGTGCGTCAATGACAAGGCCAATCGGTTGGCGAATATTATGGTTATGTAAACCTACGGCTGAGCGGTGCTGATAAGGCTTTAATAGAAGATAAGGGCAATACCTACAACGCGCATATGATGACCCCTATAAAAGAAAAGGCGTTAGATATCTTCATAAAAGGACTAGCACCTATAATAAACTAACACGTAGATGTGAAAGAACCAGCTTCTTTAGCCAACGCCTTCGATTATGCGTTGAAATTGGAGAGCCGAATGAGAGCGGATATAATTCCAGACTTACGGTACCAACGACTACCTCGTAGTGGTTTTAGAAATAATTTAAATAAATCATATCAACAGCAGAATAGGCACTCTGATCAGCCATTCTTATCTCATCGAATAGCACAAGTTAATGAACAACAAATCAATAATTAGAATTACAATGCTAAGAGGCAGTATAAAAATTATTAGAATAATAATAGACAACACTAACAATAAAGCAATAAACAGAATTAGCACGGAAATTATCAGAATTAGGAGAGAGATCAGATTTTTCAGAATAAGTCCAGGATGTCTAATTATTATCAGGATAATTTTGGATAATATGATAACAAAAATCCTAATAATGATTATATTTAAAAGAATGCTAATTGTACTCCTAGGAATAACCAAGGATGTCAGGACAGAGGTCAGAATTATACTAGATACTCCTAAAATAATAATTGTAACAGTTATAAACAACACCATTTTATAATGAACACCATTTCTTTTTTTCAACTTTTGAAGAAATAAAACAATTGGAAAGGGATAAAAATGAACAGAAAGCAGTAAAACTTCAGAAATAATTGCAAGAAAATCAAATTATAGCTACTACCCTTAATACGAACAAAGAAACATAATATCCTAGGAACAAAATTGATCCATAAGAATTTTATGACAAATACGTCGTAGGGCAAACCAAAAAGTCAAGTACACCTAAATACAAAAAATTTGGAGAAATAAAAGCTAATATGCATGTTTGAGATAAATATGACCGATTGAATTGTCAAAGAAATGTAATAATTTTATGAAGCCCGCTGATAATAAAAATAATGAGAGTGGCATACACAGTGAAAATAATGAATCAGACGACCAAAATACAATCCAATTCCATACAATTGAATACAGTAAAAATACTCCTAGTGTGGAACAACATTGCCTCAATAAGAAACAAAAAAACACTAACAAATTAACTAAATATACGATTGAGGCTCGAACACGTAAAATAGTAAGAACTTATTTAATTAATACTAATTTTAGTGGAGGGTACTTACCACAAGTCAACGTAGGACATGACGATGTGTATCTTGGAGAAGGGATAGTAAGAAATAAGAACGGTCAATGTAATATTGTGGCAAGAAACACTGATGAGGATGATGTTACGACTGAAATAGATCAAAGAAAAATTCCTAACTTCAAATACATTGCACCTGAATTTGACCCCGATACTAATAGCGAATATAAGAGACTAGTAATCAAAAATAAACAAGGTTTAATAAGAGATATAAAAAGTCTTGTGCGTACTGGTCACTTAAACCTGGAAGAACGAGAACGAATTTACCGAGTGATTTCTGAATTTCTAAAAATCTTCTTGTTACCGGAAGACCCTTTACCCTGTACTAATCTCATTATACATGAAATCGCGACAGCAAATGACATCCTTATAAACACTAAACAACATCGTCACCCAATGGTACAGAGAAAAGTTTTCCAAGAGCACGTAGCAAAAACACTTAACGATGAAATAGTTAAGCCTTCGTAATCACCGAATAAATAACCTTTCCGAATCGTTCTAAAAAAAATCTGTTTGTCATAAAAATCTAAGATGGAAAGTAGTAATTGATTTACGAGAACTTAATAAAAAGACCATTGGTGATGCATACCCATTGTCTTACATCGCAGATATTTTGGACCAGTTGGGAGGATCCGTATACTTTTCAGTTTGGCAAGTGGATTTGAACAAATTCCTATGGCTGAATACCCACCTCATGAGCATTACAAAAACGGACTAATTCCCGAAGGATCGAAAAACGCATCTGCCACGTTCCAACTACTAATGGATCTCATATTAAGAGGTTAACTAAATGTTGAAATGTATTATTATTTACGCAAAAGATCTAGTAGATCTTAACCGTAAAATTAAATTACTTATCAACTAGTTAAGATCAGTGAATATGGTACTCCAGCCAGAGAAAGTTGAATTTTTGCGAAAAGAAGTAATATTTCTTAGGCATATAGTAATTAAACAAGGAATTTAACCGGTTCCAAAAACGATACAAGCAGTTAAGGAATTTCTTAAACCAAAAACTATGAAAAATAATAGACAATTTGTTGACTTGCAGGTAGCAGGGTACTATAAAGATTTTACTAAAAATTTTTCAAAAATAGCAAAGCTGCTATCAGATTTATTTAAAAAAGGAGAAAAATTCGAATAGACAGGAGTGCAAGAATAGGGTTTTTTAATTCTCAAGTATTATCTATGTCAAGAGTCTATTTTATAATTTCCCCACTTTAGTGAATCATTCAAGTTAACAACATATGCATCTAAATACGCTATTTGAGTGGTATTAAGTCGAGAAAAAAAAAGGTTTGACCATCCTGTCGCCTTAGCTGTACTATACGCAGTGCATTATTTCCGCTTGTACTTGTTAACAATTGGATTTTTTTTTGGAGCCGATCATGAGCCATTGAACTAGATGCATACAAAAAAAGACCAAGAACAGCATTCAATTTACTGGATGTTTAAATTCACCGATTCTGAATACACTTTCAAATACAAGCCAGGAAAACTCAATATCAATGCTGATGCATTATCTAGAAATTTAGTGGGACCATTTCTGTATGCGGAAGATAATATAAATAACGGATTACCATTATTAAGAGTTATAATAATGGATCAAAAAAAATACAAGAAAAGAGCAAAACAGAATTACAAAGTCAGAGAAAAGGAATAGTAAGAATATCTAATTTAACAACTATCAATCCTAAAGCACTGTCAACAATCCTGAAGGATACTCTGGAAGTTACAAAACCTAGGAGCATAGACCAGTCAGGATCAGATGTACCTAAATTAACCAGGGGCCCTGTACGACCATTTGACTTAAAAAAAAACAAGGACCAACCAAAGTTAGATCATAGCGTGATTGTTCAAAGGACTTGAACGAAAACATTTCCACAACCACAGACATTATCTGCATCTTGACCGAGTACTTTAAGAAATATCACTAATAATATATCAAAAGATTATAGCTCATTAAAAGTGAATTTTTAAGAATCACTAGCCTCAATATCACACGCTTAAGATACGAATACAGAAATCACCAAAATAAAACCCAATAGTTCCGAAAACGAGAAAATACCACAATTACCAGTCAGATATATAACTAACTTTGGTGCATCGTCAAGAACAAGTATGTTTTTAAAAAATGACCCTAAGAATCGTCAGGAGAACATATACAACCACCAGTACATGACCCTAGAAGAAGTAGATTGCGGTAAGAGTTGACTGAAACGGAAGTAGACTCACATACAGATACTCACTCAGACTAAGATGTGAAAAATATTTAAATTTTCGTTACGCACATTTCACTGAGTCAAGGTCTAAATGATAACGTTTCTGAAGACCATATTTCAACTACGGCAAATAAAAACTAACTAAGCAAAAAAAAATACAAATATCTAATGGACACAAACCGGATCCCAAAATTCAAGACATACTAACCAAAACGAACACCAATGACCCTGATAATTTTGATGAATCTGTATTAGATGAAATAACTGCAGATATATCAAGACAAACAACAGATTTTAAGCCCTCAGTTGATAAAGACGAAATTCTAAACAATATATAAAGACTGGAAAATTATCAATTACCCCTTAAGTACAAGAAAATACACCCTTTTATTTCTAGTACACCTATGCACACGAGTACTACTATGATTGTTAAAAACAGACGATATAAAGCACAGAACTTAAAACAAATAACAGAAGAAACCCCGGATAACTGAAATATAAACAACAACAAACAAACTGTTATTAAAATAAATCATTAAATCGGAGTATTGCACCTGATTTCGTGCTACTATCGGACAATAAATCGATACAAACAACAGTACGGAAAAGTGTACGTGAGCCTTAGTGATAGTTACAGTAGTACTGACAATTATAGGAACATAAATAGAGCTAAGCTAGTAAACAATGTAATTACCGTTAGATATTGCCTTACATACAAAAGACACAATATAGTTCACTTTATTAGCAAAAATTGACAACCAGTCACATCTGTTCTAAAACTGTTGAGATCGATGGGTGCACTGTACTTGAATTATTTGAAATCAAAGAAACCGGAAGTTGGCCAAATAATAACAACGCCTTATGAAAGACATAATATACTATTAATCGTTTTTAGTAAAACATCTACCGATTTAATAACTTCAGAAAGTCACTCAGGAAAATATAATTGAGACGAAATCTTGAAACTATCCAAATTTCAAGAAGGGGAAATCTTACAGATAAATTAAAACCGGGATTGATATCAGAAATATTATTTACAACTTTTGATAAAACACCTATACAAATTACTGTCTGTTACGCTGAGGTTAATTTTTCAAAAAACCCGGAACGTAATGGAATAATACCAGCACTACATGACAGACCTGTTGGAGGACATAAGGGAATACATAAAACTTATTGGAGAATCAGATAATAATTCTATTAGTCTGGAATTAGAAATTATATTCTTAATTATGTTCTTAAATGTAGCAAATGTCAAGAGAAAAAAATTGTACGATCAAGAACAAGAACACCCTTTGTACTTACATACACCCTAATTGGAGTTTTTTATGAGGTTCCCACTGATACTGTTGGTAAATGGAGAATGACACCAAATAGTAATTGCCATTTGTTAACCACACAGTGTAGTTTGAATAAGTACACCATTTTAGTCCCTATATCGAATCTAAGATCAAACACGCTTGCCGATGCACTTTTACAAAATCGAATGTTAGTTAACGGTGCACCTAGAGCAATTTTATCAGACAGACATGCTACATTTATGTCTAATTTATTATAACAACTCATGAGAACTCTAAGAACTAATCATCTAACTACATCAGCATATCATCCTCAAACAAACGAATTACTAGAGCAAAGTTTTACTGCCTTAACTGATTTTATAAGAACTTACTCTAAAACTTATGTTTTCTGGCCAAATGGACAGTTTAGCCAAATTTGCAGCTTTTACACAAGTGTACATGCAGCGATAAATTTCATGCCCTATGATCTAGTATTCAGGAGAATACCAAGGTTGCCCTTGAAAATACCTAAAGATAAAAGGTTACGAACCTATTTATTATACTTACAAGATCTTATGAAGCAACATCAATGAATGCAAATTGTGACAGGAAATCACTAAATAAAAATAAAAATACTAGAAAAAACAAGATACTAGAAAAAATTAAAGACTCTCAATGTTGAGTCAGGAGATTACGTTTGGTTAAAAAAAAATACACCCATAAATTTGATCAGTACTATAGTAAAAACAGTTTTAGAGGAAAATAATGTGTTACTTAAAAAAACGATGGCAAAATTATACAAAAACACAGAGATAAATTAAAACTAGTTTTCCAATAACAGTATCGTTGTAAGAATTATATTCTACACATCTTCCAGAGAAAAAAAAAACAACGATGTGGATTGTATTGGCCATCTTAATGACAATAGTACTTTAAGGTTGCGCGGGTTTAAACTGTGCTAATCATGTACACTAAAGCATAGAACCACTTGAAAAAAACCTTGGAAAATACTATGAACGAGTCGGTATCACGAAAATTAAAAGAGCTGATTAGAAGATAGTGACACAGCTTGATATTAATAAATTTGTATTGGAACACACACCTACTCAAGGATTCAATGAAACCTTTCGATATTATATTGTACAGTTTGGTGGAAATAGACCTCTATGGAAATAGACTTCTTAGATTAAAAGATAATGCAATTGAAAAATTTTAAAGCAACACTATTAAACATAATAAATACAGTGGACCCTTGCAGGAGATATTATTTCACCTCTTAGCATACGAACAAAAAGACTGACACCTTTTGGAATTATTGGAAGCATTGTTAAAGGACTTTTCAGCTTAGCCACAGAAGACGATATTAAGGTTATGAACACCACATCATCAACAATTTGCAATGTATGAACAAAATGATCACATTTTTGCAGCTACATTTAAAGCATTATATAACACTACGTAACGCCATAAGCATATTCTAAAACAAGTTGCTAATATATAAACTTCAGAGCCAAATTTTACTCTCGGCAGATTTCTGATATATTTATCAACACACTTTAGAAGAACTGAGGCGACCATAGATCATATTATTCGTTCTCATGAAGATCTAATTAACATCTTACATAACTTACAAAAAGCCCAAGCACATCCAAAGCTATTTTCTCCAAACATATTTAGAACCATAGCCCAGGATGTAACGAAACTAGCAGAGAATCTAGAGAATTTGTAGTACCAATAGGGAATCTTCATGCTGGCGGAATAAGCACTCTAAGCAAATTAGATGTTGCCACTCGTAGATCGAACAAAATGGATTTGCCTGTATAAAACTAGCATACCTTTATTCAGCAGTAGCAGCAGACCTTAATTCGTATTAATGATTGAACGAAGTTACATATAACGAATGTGATAAAATGGTATATGGTTATGTATGCTTGGCTATGGAACCGTTGAAGGAACCCTATTCTATCAACAAATGTTAAATTCTTATATTATTACGACCTGAAACAAAAGTTTTTAAATACTATAAAATTATGTTTACACAAAAAACCGAAAGTCAATGCATTTACTTACCAGCTGATAGTTCATGGTTATTCTCGACATCTAATGAAAAACAATTAAACATAGTATGTCCTAATAAAACTGACCATAAGATTAACACTCAAATACAATATACCTATAAAGTAGATGTTAATTTGAACTCAACTGTACTACATAAACCCTTAAAAGGCACTAATGACTACCATAACGCTATAAAATCGATTCGAAAATTAAACTTTTATGAACAAGCATGCACAGATAAAGAATTAAATGTAAAAAATATAATAAATGAAAAGCAGAAATTACGAATCTGAAAATTAGAGGAAAAACAAACTACTTTTTTTATTTTAATAGATAATATCATTGAAGTTATTACTAGTACGACTATAATTGCACTACTCTTCAGCAAAGCAAAAAGCTGTTTCAAAAGTCTACAAAACGTAGTATTTTGGAAAAATGTACGAAACGCACCATCATCCCACTGATCGCAGAACCCCGAGTAACCCTTAAACAAAAACCAGAAGAACACGAACCAACTGAACTTTATGTCAAAATTGAAGAAAAATAAAAAATACCTAAATCATCAAAAACTAGACCTATAATGAAGACACGAAGTTTGATACTCCTACGCTATACACGTCAAAAATTGGAAATGGACTC
Source organism: Copidosoma floridanum (assembly GCF_000648655.2). The sequence goes on along the minus strand of NW_019379801.1, from coordinate 231,249 downwards.
AAAAATCAATAGTAATTTTATACTATTTTCCTTCCAAGCTGCACAATGAACCCTAACTATGAAATAATGATAAAGACTGGAGTCTACGTAAATCATCCTTTACATGAAGTTATTAAACAATTAGAAAATAAAGGGAATATCAAGAAAATGCACATACTTCCAGATTTACATAGCTATAAACATTAAATTATAACCGCCAAATACAATAGTGATCTATTTACTAAAAGAACTGATGAAACACTAAATATAAGAGAATAAATTCAGACACTTGTTCCTTTTAAGATGAGATCCACTATTTGTCAAGCAGAAAAAATTTCTTCACCAATACTGTCAAAAAGCGACAATGATGTACCAAACATTGATCCAAAAAGACTTATGTGTCTTCTATAGTGAGATATAGAAGAAACGAAAAGGGAAAGACATGTTTTCAACCATTTTTCTTAATTTGGTACCCTAGAATATTGTTATGTCGTTAGACATCAGCGAGGAAGATGATCTCAAGGATATGTAAAATACATGGACCCTAAAAGCGCTATTCTAGCGTTGCAAAACTATGAACCCAAGTATCGCACGAGATACGCCGAACCAATTGAAAGGAGTGCGAAACGCAAAATAAACAAGAAATGCACTCACCCTTAATGTCAACAACGAGTTGAGTTAATAACATATTAAAGACATGTCATTACATGCAGAAGACAACGATGTAGGGGTCAAATGCCGAGTGAATGACCAAAATGTTGTATATGTAAGTGTAGAGGAAAAGAAATAAAATATGAAGTATATAAATAACAATTAATATGCTTGTGCATACTTGTAAACGTATGTGTTTAATAAAAAGATGCTTAAAATAGTTTTAGTTCATTTAATATATATTAAATATTGATTTTATGTTAGAGTATGGTGATAACTAGTAACTGACCAGTGACACCCAAAAAATGATTAGGGATAGCCCAGAGGATGACCATTGCATGAAACGGATTTTATTTTTCTGAAAAATAAATTGTAACAAAATATATGTTACATTTCGAAGTTTTTACTTACCAAAAAATACTGAATAATTCATTGCGACAATATAAACTATCCATATATCATTATTAATACAAGAAATACATATTCAAGTATTTTCTAAGACAGTCTTTAAATTTTCAATACTATTTTAAGCAATCCCTGTTTCAATTTGGTTAACAGTAAAATCACTGAGAGATATTTCCTTTTAACCTAAAGATTTTCCCTTTTGCTTAACTAGTGAAGCAATCTGTGCTTTTTTTTCTAATTCTTACTTTTTTTTTTCCTAGTTTCAATTTTTTTTTTTCAAACTCAAGTCTTTTTTCGTCTTTTACGTTCTTCTATTTTTATTTTCTTCCTTACATCTCGCTCAAACTTTTTTATCTCCCTTTGACGCTATGTGTCATTCGTCTTTTTGGATTTTTATTTTTTACTTTTTTTTTTATACTCTTTGGAAGTAACAGCAAAATAGGCGTTTTTTGACCTTTTTTTGTGGTTCTAAGTTTTGTAAAGTGCAATTCTTGTTTTCAAACACCATCAAAAGTTTTCGAAAAATAATCTGAAATAATAGTGATGTGATAATACAAAACTATAAAAACTTTCGATTTACTGTTAATTGAAGTATTACTTCACTTTGTCCTGCAGTGTGAGGTATTTTTATAGGTGAATGTCCAGATGCCAGTACCTCATCATTATTCAAATAATTTTTTTTTTTAATCATAGAAATTAATTAATTTTTGTTATTCTAACTTTTGATTGATTTTGAGTTGATTAATTTTCAATTTCATTATTTTATCAGTGACTGCTTCAATCATAGGAACTACTTCATGACTAACAGATTTATAAGATTTGTTGATACCTCAGTATTTGTCACAGACACCGTCAGAAGAGGTTGCCCAAACCTTATGATCAAAAGCCCTATAAACAAACTAGAACTTAAACAGTTACTACAACGATACGGCACGGTTCAAGCCTTACAAGAGCAGCCCTGTGTTGCTTCATACACAAGCTACGACGGCATTTACTACGCACTATCAGAGGCCACCGATACAGCTACATCATTTACGATGGGACACCAATTGATGCTAATCGATACTATAAGAGAGGAGATGCCAACATTGGTACCTCCAAAAGCGTTTGCAAATGAAACACACTGCAATGTGCCTATAACAAAACAAACATCAATTAAGCGGTAGCCACCTATATCTAAGCCATTACAGTCTAGATTAGATAAAAAAAACTACCAAGATCAAAGCATGCAACGAAGAGTAATAAATACCTATTCTTCACTTCATACAAGTAAAACGTGTAAATAGGGAAATTCATGTCCTAATAAAGAAACCTTATAATAGCAAACATCTGACAAAGTTCTTCGAATATCCCTACGGTATACAAGAAATGTATTCTTCCTACGAGCCTCAAGATGGGAAAAACGTTTTATTTGTTCATATCAAATATGGTAGGAAAGTTGAAGCTGAGGCAATGCAGAAGATGGTTATGTATTGTAAGACTACCCAACAAAAAGAGCCTAACACCATCGCCAACACAACTATAGCCAAAAATACAACAAATACATTTATTATATAAAACTTCAAGCCAAGAGAGATAATGGAAAGAATTTGTATATGGCATTTATTACGTATTGCACCGAAGGAGTAAACATCAGGGCATATAACGAACTTTAAAACCATAGAGTTGGGTATGCCAACAATCAACGGACAAGCAACCAAGAACAAGGTGTAACAATACGTACGCCATTTGGAAATCATGTATATAAATGCGATTTACAATTGCAAAGCATATTTTGCACAATCCAAACTAATATGGAAATAAGATGCAATATTCGCAATAAAAATGTCAGCCTCGTCATGATAACAGGCACCACGACCTGTGTTGTAGAATAGGGCATGACACCGATCTCAAACGTTTACGCGAACTAACGTTAAAAGATAATTCAAATAAAAACACATCAAAGAAAAAAAGAAAAACGTCAAAAGTGGAAAATAAAGAGAAGAATCAAACTTTCGTTTGTACGGAAGTATAAAGATACCTTAACTCACATATCTATCATCAAACCTAATACAATCATTTTATCATCCATTACCCAACTCATCAACCCAATACAAATTATAATTCTTGTTTAGGAATAAGTTTTTAGCACTAAAAATGTATATTTGTAATTTAGTTCATAACCTTGTTTTGTATAACGCTTAAAGATCGAAATTGGTTAAACCACAATATTCTGTTAAGTAACTATACTTGTACATTTACTGGGGACGGATATAGTTTTAAGAAGATGAGGCTGTTAAGTGACAACTTGAGTAAATAATTATATTTTTCATTTTATTCCATTTTCTCTCATATTTATTTCCTTTCTATATAATAAAATTTTAACACTCTTAAAACACTCTTAACGAAAATCATCACCTAACAAAGCTGACCGTGTACTTCATCTCCAGTGACAACCGAAGCGAGCCACTAAGCCTAAGCACATAAAGTCAGTAGTACCGTCACCATAGCATGTAAGAAAAAGAAGTTTTAACTAAAGCTCTGCACAAAATGCATTTCTTCGCGTGGCGTTTTAGTTAGTAGCCTGCCACCGCTTATCGAGTGTGGTTCTATATCTGAGATGATTTAATTTATTGTAATACTAAATAAAAAAAATAGTATAGGAAATAGTGCAGAATATCTCATTAATTAATACCAAATAAAAATTAATAATACCAAAAGAAGTAGAGCTGAAGGATCGTATAGAATTGAAATTAGTAAAAAAAATGTACGTTGACATACATATTTAACAAAGCCAAACACTTTCCTTCTTTTTCTCCGATATACAAATAAATAGTTAGACTGTCTGCTACTCCCGCGGCTCGTCAGGAAGTGTGTAACCCAAATTCACAAACATCCACTTTTACCCGAATGATGAAGTTAAATAATTACGATTAATTATTTAACAACTTTCTGATTTGAAAAGACATTTTCGAGTTACACATTATAATCACGTAAAATACTTATTAACAAAAAACAGCGCTCCTAATAAATCAGCACAAAACTTCCTAATCATTTATTTTCTGCGTTTTATTGTAAAAAGTTTTTGGATACATCAGCTATATTTATTATATTAGTTTACTATTCCGGAGCAAGCCAAGATTTGAGCTTCGCATAGATGCGTAAGTGACCCTCCTCACATCTCTTTG
>NW_019379801.1:214260-226906 GCF_000648655.2 Copidosoma floridanum | reverse complement strand
CCCCTTACTACTAAAAAAAATATATTATTTTTATTCTTTCATCTTAATAAAGCCACATATAATTGACCATGAGAAAATAAGGGTTTTTCAAAATTCTAACCTACATTATCGACACTTTGACCTTGGGATTTGTTTATTGTCATAGCAAATACCACAACGATTAGAAATTGTTTACGATGCAAACAAACGGTACTGTTGAGGAGTTTCCTGTGTCTAAAGTCATTCTTGGAATGGAGACTGTATTTCCAATATTTTCTCCAGTTATTATTTCTTCTTCTATATTATACTGAAGTAATATTGAGATTCGTAAACGTGTTCCATTACAGAGGCCATCTGATATACTTAAACTTCTCAGTAACATCACTAGTGTATCAATTTTTAGATTTAGTTCATGAGGTGGTAATGCTTTACGAATATTGTTCAACATTTCCACCGAAAAATTTGAATAAAAATTATTGTCTGATTTATCAACCCCTTTATGAGTTGCGTTATCTATACTACTAGCAGTTCCCCGTCTCGGCTTCGCCCGAGACTCACTAAACGTAACACCGTAGTGTGTTGACATATAATGAGACACGTTTTCAGTCAGAAATTTAACGTTTATTCATGGCACTTTTTAAAACAAAAATCTTCTTACTAAAAACATATTTGTTCACAATCCATACAGTTTCTTTGCCAGTAAAAATTAAAAACTATTCAATTATGCTTAAAAGTACCGTGCGTTCCTTATACTATAAAATAATCGTTGGCCATAAAGAGCGGTTGATTTGCAGTTTCTCCCGTGTAAATTACGAAAAGGGCCATTTTTTAAAGATGTTAGGATTTGAAACTCCCAAAAACATATTTAAAAAAATGTTTTTTCTCTTATCTCACAACTTCATTACCAGAGCAACAAAGTCCTGGAGCTTAATCTCTACATTTTTCATTGCTACAAAAGTACAAATAAATTTTCTTGTTATTTAAAAACCTGAAATTAAATTTTTAAAGATTTAAGAGATTACTGTGAGGGTAAAATGAAAAGTTGATCTTTCAAGTAATGGATTCTTTATTTGTCGATTTTAAGGCTGCTGTTCCGATCTCGATAAATTTTCTGCGTCAGTTTCTTGAGGCCTAAAATTGTATTTATTAGATACATTTAAAGTTTTCCTTCCAATTCACCCTTTTGCGACTTTTGTGACCCTTAAAGGCTATTTTCTGTCACTTTGTTACGTTCTAATATATTCGTTGGTAAAGTAGTTCGACGTCCGATTGCCCTGAAAAAGACCGGTGGGCTTCTTAAGTAAACTCTTTCTTGACTAAAGCTTACAGCAATAGTGACTGCCTGGATACCTCAGGGTGATATCCTCTGGCCTGCTATTGAAGACCCAGACCGATCGGTAGAAAAATTACAAAGTTCGAAGCTTTGGAGCTAGTCGTAGAGATCTTTTCCAACGTCTCTCGGTATAACTCCGAAGACGTTGGTGTCTAAAGCACCTTTTTCTTGCAGCCTCAGTTGTTTTGGTGATTTAAGGTGAAGAGATTGGTTTGTGACACTTGCCCGTTGGAGACTGTCCCGTTAGCTTGAGTTTTTTTCCTTCATAGCTGCTAAGTTTGCCTAAAGCAGACCTTGAAGAGGATCGGTGATTCCTGGTTGAATGCTTAGAGTCGAGAAGGTAACATAGGGTCGTCGGTCACCAGGGTTCACAGCCTTGCGACGAACAACTCCGCTCGTGACGACTGCCAGTAAATGACTGCCTTGGTTTTAAAGTGGCCGTCTTTAGTTAACATATAGTCTTTTAGTCGACGAATCGCTTCCACAAATGGTAGTAAAAATGTATTTGTTAGAAAGTTAGTTTAAACTTAGGTGGCCCCTAAAAGAACCGATGAGATTAATGGTTAAGTAGGGAACGTAAATGCTTACATTGGCCCTGAAAAGGGCCAGTGGTAAAATTTCCAGTCATTCCTTATTACTATTCTTGATGATGGAGAGCCAGATGCGGTTAGCTTGACTCTTACCCAGGGAGTCTCTGTGGACGGCGACCGTACATGAGGGACGTACGCCGTTGATCAAAAACATTTCGTCTTCGGGTTGTTCTCCGGATCACCAAACACTCATCGTTAGTCAAGAAAATGTGGGGATGCCATTGGGAACACGACCACTGAGAAGGAAGCCGTTATGGCTGCCCATGCCTCTCAGGGCTGTTGTCTCTGGCTAACATTTGTAGTATAAAATTCTATGACGGCACCAGGCCAGATTGTGGTACAGCCATATAACTCAGAAGGGTAAGAGCAGGATATGCTCCGGCTAGACACGTGTCCGGGTATTCCGCCGGAGATGTCATCGGTTATACTAAATTTTTTATGGATGGCACTCGTCAATCCTGGAGGTTCAGGATAGTAGGCCTACACTACTTACTCATTGGAGAAGAGCGTCATCGGTAACCGGGATACCCAGCTGCACGACGATCTTCTACATTCTTGATGCAGCTCGATAAATTGCGAGTAGACGATTGCATGAATTTCTGTGACTCTCCGGCCTGTTATAACCATACTTATACAATTATGTTGCAGGTAGCTTCGATTTTATGCCGACACCACCTAGCGGATCCTACTGAACTAAAGTGAAAAGCTGGCGTATTTTTGCAAAACTTTGAGCTTATTTTTTGCTATTGTTATTAAATTTTTCAAGATAAAAACCATACTAAAACCTTCTAGGGTGTGTCATGAATCAGTGTGAAAAATTTGAGCGAAATCGGTTCTGTACACTTCGCGTTTAGCGATTACAACGGTTTTAGCGACTTTGCTTTATATATTAGTAAGATAGTAAGTGTTAATTTCTCCAGTAAATTTTTTAAGAATTTAATTATTCAAATAAGAGGTGTTTTCGTTATGCGATGTAAGTATAACACTATTTATCGAACAATTGTAGATATTAGAGAATATTTAAGAATATACATTATTTGAAATGCAATTTTTAGGAATGTTAAAAGTTTTTAATTTCCCCTTACCCAATTTTTAATAATAATTTTGAAAATTTTTTTATGCCAGAACGAATATTGATTTCGAATTTAAAAATTTGGAATGAGTTCCATAAAAATAAAGATAGAATAGTTAGTTTAAGTATTATTTTCTATTACGTTTTTTATCACTGGGAGAATCTGGCAAAAATCACCTAGAAAAATAATTAACTTTCTTTTAAAATATTTTTCAGTAATACATAAATCTCTTAACGTTCTGTCTACAATTTCCAAAGCTTTTTTTAGAATCATTAAAGCCTCATCGCAAATAATTCAATCAATTTCTCTCAATTTTTTTTTTATCCGACTCGAATTCTAAAAATGCACTCTCAACACTATTAAAATCCATAGGAAGTTTAAAAGTTTTATGACAGGTCATCCCCTTTACAAGGAAAATTAATGCTGTGCCAGTCCATGCCGTGGACATGATTTTTTTATTTTGAGAAATAAAAAATAAATTGACGTTTTATATTAGTAAGTTTTCCTGACCCTCCAAGATCATCTATAAAGAAAATTTTTTTTGTTTTGTTCGCAAACAATATGAATTACATTTTTCTGGTCATGACTCAAACTTTAATACGTCGAGTTAAACATTTCTTTACTGAAACGTAGTTCATTATCTATATCTTCTTTTTTACCCTCCGTTTTTTTCAGCGTAGGTAAATTGAGGCGTCCACATAATTTATCTTCTGATTCTAAAATTTGGTTGATATGTAAAATATCTAAATTGTCTTCATTATAAGGTAAACCCTTCGTTAAAAATTCTTTGTATTTATTCAATATTTTATCATCTTAAACGTTTTCTGAAATTAAAAACCAAGCAAAAAATTGTCGTAATTGATATGGAAACATAACAGCAATTGTTTCTTGAAAAATATCATCGATTTTTTCATCATTGTCTATTAAACCCATTGCAATTGCAGTATCTTTTAAAGTTTTATAAGTTATCCCTTTATATGTTCTCATGTCTTTGAACGATGTCGAACCAGTTACCTTATTTTGAACAAATTAAAAAAAAAATCTTTCATGATCTTTTGGAGATTTTATGTTTAATCGACCAATTGCAATATTTTTTCCTACATTTTTCCTGTTAGATTAATTTCTAGTTCTTAATTACTATTTGAATTTCCATATGTTTAAATATCACTGTTCGAGAAATTAATTATAACGTAAACATGTTATAAATCTGAGAAGCTTTTAGTATCAATACTTGTACCACGACTCGCATTTTTTAACATTATGTTAATATACTTATTACTACTTTTTACATTTTGATAATAATCGTTTTCTACTATAAATTCATAATAATTTTGCCATTTATTTACATATTATTGATAACTTAAAAACGAGGTCTCATGTGGAAATCTTTATCACTATACAGGAAATAAGAAAAAGTTTTGAATAAACAATTTCCGTCCCCTTTTACGCTAACTTTTATATTGTTCACTTTAAAAAATTTTAAAAACTTTTAGTTTGATTTTAAATTAAATTTTAATCGTGCAAAGTATAAACGATTGTTCCGATTTACAGTGTGGAACACTGTGAAGAAATTATTTCCATATTTGTCATTGAATCTGAAAATGAAAANTGTGTGTGTGTGTGTGTGTGTGTGTGTGTGTGTGTGTGTGTGTGTGTGTGTGTGTGTGTGTGTGTGTGTGTGTGTGTGTGTGTGTGTGTGTGTGTGTGTGTGTGTGTGTGTGTGTGTGTGTGTGTGTGTGTGTGTGTGTGTGTGTGTGTGTGTGTGTGTGTGTGTGTGTGTGTGTGTGTGTGTGTGTGTGTGTGTGTGTGTGTGTGTGTGTGTGTGTGTGTGTGTGTGTGTGTGTGTGTGTGTGTGTGTGTGTGTGTGTGTGTGTGTGTGTGTGTGTGTGTGTGTGTGTGTGTGTGTGTGTGTGTGTGTGTGTGTGTGTGTGTGTGTGTGTGTGTGTGTGTGTGTGTGTGTGTGTGTGTGTGTGTGTGTGTGTGTGTGTGTGTGTGTGTGTGTGTGTGTGTGTGTGTGTGTGTGTGTGTGTGTGTGTGTGTGTGTGTGTGTGTGTGTGTGTGTGTGTGTGTGTGTGTGTGTGTGTGTGTGTGTGTGTGTGTGTGTGTGTGTGTGTGTGTGTGTGTGTGTGTGTGTGTGTGTACACACACAAACAATTTACATAGGTATAATTTGTCTTTATTAAAAAGACCCTAAGGGTTAGACGAGTTCATGTAATCTTACCCTAAGTGTTACTTAATTCATTTCACGGGGTATTTAAATTTTCAAACGAATTAAGGTATCCTCACTGAACAGCAGTTGTTTTTCTCTTTTTTTTTCCTACATACCTGTATCTTAGCTTGAGCAAACGCATCAGCTCAGTCGTAGCGTAGAAACATATACATACCCATAATATATGTATGTATAGAAATAGTAGCAGCGTGAGGGGAAGGGAGCGCGTAGTATACATGCAAGAGAGAGAGAGAGAGAGAGAGAGAGAGAGAGAGAGAGCGGGAGGAAGTGTGTAAGAGAGAAGCTTGAGGAAAGGGCTTGGGCTTCAGAGTGGGTGGCTACGTTTTTTCGTAATGCATTTTCTCTCACGCCGCTCTTAACAGCCTAACATAAGAAGTTTCACTTCAAAAAATTTATCGCCACAGCCTTAATGGCAAGCTGATGTAAAATAATGTGAATACTGGTACTTATTGCTTTTTACGTTAAAATATACTTATCAATTTGTGTACCTGAGATAGCTAATATTTTACTTATTAGATCATAAGTTAGAGTAACATCCTCATGAAGCCGGAATAAGTGTTTCTTTCTGATATCTAGACAATACTTTGCTTTTTCCAAAGCCATTTTTAAATTATTTTTCTCTATGTAATCCTGAGCTATTTTATAAAAAATATTAGCTTCCTTTAACTCTTGTAAAATTTCAAAATTTAAACGGAAAGGCAACTTGCAATCCAAACATGTTAGTACATTTTTTTCCTCTTTAAGAGGACCATTACACTCCTTGCAACGTAAGCTTTGAAATCTATCCTGTGAAAATTAGCAATTGTATCTTTATTTTGATAAGCAGTCAAATAAATGTTCATATCGATGGTTTGGTAAAAGACAAAACCAACTCAGAAAATTAGTCACAAAAGAACCCACTCAAATATGGGTTGAAAAAGTAGTCAACCCATATTAGGGTTAAAGGAGTAGCTAACTCGGGAGTTATATTCTTTTATCAAGTTTTGTCGTGGAAGCACTGACGTTTACTTTATAGATATACTTAAATGGTTAGAGATTTTTAAATCATCAAATATTTCAGAAAAAGTGTATTAGTGTGTTTAGTGTATTACAAAAAATTTATATTATTTGAAGTTTACAAAAACGTTCTATTTAACTTAATGTTTGAATATGAAAAAAAATTTTTTTTTTTTCAACTTTTTAAATAACACTTGAACTGAATCACGTCCCGATTATTGATTTTACTTACCATACTTATTTTTATTGTACGTTATAGTTGCATAGGTACTAATGTGCGTACCTCAAATTTTCTCTCCTTCATATGATCGCAGCAGACTAGTATAGTACATAATTAATTAGGAATAGTTTGCTTTGTTACGACTAAATTTTTTTTTTTTCAACATTTGATGATTAAGAAATCTTTGTTCATTTAGAAAGGTCAACCTATATTGAGAGTTCTAGTGCTGCCACGACAAAACTGGATGAAAAAAATAAAAAATTAATCCAGATTTGGCTGCTTCTTTAATCAAAATCTGTATTCTTTTTCAACCAAAATTTTAGTTATCTCTTTTTTCACTAATTTTTTAAGTTTGTTCTCTTTTTTACCAAGCCGTCGATATGGTAAGAGATTATTTTATAAAGGCAAACATTAGTTGAGATGTATCATAAATACTTACACAATAATTTTGTAACAAGGGATGAGTACATGCTTTACAATCACATACAAAGCAGTATTGTTTCTCCAAAGCTTCGTGCCTTTCTTGTTTTTTCATTTTTCTATAATGAGGACCTAGTAATAAAATGATAACAATTAAGTAATGTTCATGTTAATATAACAATAAAAATTAGAGCATTGCAATGGTTTTGTACACTTCTTGAAAATTTTTCTCAAGCAGTAAGCGAATAGTAAGAGGGAAGTATAAAAGGCAGACGATGCCTCAGAAACTGTAATAGTATTAAATGGAAAATAACGTACTGAAATTGTTAAAAAATAAGAAAATATACTTTTTTCTGTAGGTATAAGTAATTAAATTAAAATTTTTTTTTTTTACACTATTCAATAGGTTCACTGATAAGTATGGAAAAAAATTCAGTAGAATAACGTCAATAAGACATGTATATTTCAAATGTTTAATCAAAATTTTTTTAAATTCAGCACTCATGAGATATGTTTATAAGCTTCGCGGCAAGGTAAATAATAACTTAATGATGCAGATCAACATGCTACTAAAAATAAAAAATTCTGCCAGAATTATAAAAGTTTAACTAAAATAACTTAACTTGTTGGTTTATACTCTTTACAGCACATAATAAAATGCCGAGATTACAATAATATCCAATTTCCTAGATACTATAGAATACGCGAAACTTACATGATTTTTTAAAATATTTTTTAAGGTCATTTTTGAAAGAATGATACAAATACTAGCAGCCCCCCGTCAGCTTCACATGCGACTCACTAAATAGAACACCGTAGTATTTTGACATGCAATGTAAAACGTTTTGGGTCAAAAATTTTACATCTATTTCTGACACTTCTCAAAACAAGAATTTTTTTATTGAAAACATATTTGTTCGGAATCCGTACAGTTTATTTGGTTTGGTAAAAAACTGTAGGAAGTGGGAAAAAATATAATTATGAAAAGTATCGTGCATTCCTTATGCCCAAAAATAACGATTGGCCTTAAAAGAAAATTAATTTGCAGTTTCTCCCGTATAATCTATGAACAGGGCTATTTTTTTAAGCTGCAAAGATTTAAAACACACAAAAAATACATAATTTAGAAAAATTGTTTTCTCTTATCTCACAACTTCATTACCACAGCAACAAAGTCCTGGAGCTTGATCTCCAGATTTCTTATTGCCACAGAAATACAAATATATATTCTACCTTTTTAAAAATCTGAAAGATTTAAGAGATGACTATGATAGTTATAGTAAAAAGCTGACCTCTTACTTCATAAAGTCTTTATTTATTCATTTTCATAATGCTTTAATCTCTATAAATGTACAGCATTATTTTCTTGACGTCTAAAATTGTATTCATTAAATGCATTAAAAGTTTTCCTTCCAATTCGACTTCTTGCGACTTTTAGCATAGTTAAGACTTTTGTAAGCCCTAAAGGCCATTTTTTTTAACTTTATTAGGTTGTAATATATTTGTTGGCAAGGTAGTTCAACGTCCGACGACCCTGAAAAGGATCAGTGAGCTTCTTAAGTAAACTCTTTCTTGACTAAGATTTCCAGCAAATGTAAATGCCTCTACTTACACATCAGGGTGATCTTCTCTGGCCTGTTATTAAAGTGTTACATCCTAAGTTGATACAAATTATATTATAACTAAAAGCTATCTATCCACCAAATTCAAATAAGACGTATTGTGAATATAAAGCAAGATCATGTGACAAAAGGAGCTCATACGTCATTTATATGCGTGTGTGTAATAGCTTTGAGGTATTTGTTCAACAATATGCTGACATATGGTATAGCCAGCCTCCTTGTAAGAATGCACGTATGTATTAAAATCGTATTACATGTGTAAAAGAATACATCGTATTGTATGTGTGAATGAATAATTTACTTGCGCATTGATTGCCCACTTCTAATAACACCAATTTAAAAATTTGTAATTGACACACTATTTCATAAAATTCAAAATGGATTATAAAATCCCCAGAAGGATTAATTTTGAAATTTGTAAACTTACTGTCACAATTAAACTTGTATTTGGCGTTTTTATATTACTGATGCAAGCTTTCATCATCACTGACCCAAAAAACTCAATTGCACTAGTCAGAAAAACGCGATTAGTACTGTTGTATTGTTATTTACTAATATACGAAATCATAACATGTAACATCATCGTACCCTACTGTTTTGCTGTTAACGCAATCTGCAAGAACATCGCTTATTGGTTAACCTAATTAAACCAAAGGCCTCTTTTACTCGCTTTGACGCTATAAAAACTCACCATCAAGAGGAAAAATTGCTCTTTTTACGTATGCCCCTGTCCTCTTAAGTTTAAGTTTACTTTCGACTCCTGCGACTAGCAAGTACCTTATACACGTAAGGCACAACGTGTTGGCTGAGGCAACTTCGGTGCAGTTCGAGAATATTAATAATATCAGACTACGCTAAGGAGCAAGGTACAATGAAAGAGGCCCACCGAAAGATGTTCTGGCCATAGCAGAGAAGGCTGAAACCGCAACCCCTTATAGGCCACGAACTCATTCGTGTAGTATAAATAATCGATGGGAATTACTGCACGAAGCATTAGGAAACTCCAAAGCATCAGTTACAACAGTCAGTGATAGATGTAAGTTAAATAATATCAAAAAATGTGAAGTGATCTAAATGGTCTGTATTTAAGAGAATACTTGTTTTGAATTGTTTTAATAAAAAAATTAAAAATTAAACAATGATTAAATCACCCATATTATTTAAATAATTATATTTACTTAACTAAAAAAAATTATATAAAGCTCATGAGCTGAATCCTAAGAGACCCACGAATAACATTAAAATAAAACGGTTAACCCCATACTTTAAACATAACAGTAGCACCACACTTATCAGGAGAAAAGCTACATATTTTTAAGCTTCAGATCTAGTTGTAGAGCTCTTTGCCAACGACTCCTGATAAAACGTTAAAGACGTTGGTATCTAAGGCACCTTTTTTTTGTAGACTGAGTTGTTTTGATGATCTAGGGTAAAAAGATTGGTTTGTGATGCTTCACCGTTGGAGACCGTCCTGTTGGCACAAGTTTATTTTTCTTTCATAGCTGTTAGGTTCTCCTAGCGCAGATCTTGGAGAAGAAAGGTGATTCGGCGAGGTAGTTTAGACTTAGATGGCCCTTAAAAAACCGACGAGATTGATGGTTAAGTAGAAAACGTAAATACTTATAACGGCCCTGAAGAGGGCCAGTGGTGAAATTTCCAGTTATTCCTTATTGTTGTTCTTGATGATGAAAAGCCAGCTGCGGGTAGCTTGACTCTTATCCTTGGGATCTTTGTGTGTGGAGCTCAATAGATTTCAAATTTTTTTTAGAAAAATAAAGGTAATCTACTATTGGCTTGATATCTAAAGCTTTATTTCACACCATTGTGTAAGACAAACAAATCCCCTATAAGATCTCGCTTCAATTACATATGTAAAATGATAATACAAATAAAGATTTTCCATCTGCTACAGAATACATCATTATTATAATTGATTTACAAAAAAAAAAGATTGAAAAATTTTATGCTTAACGATACAGTGTTATTAACGTTACTGTGTACTATGCAGACGCAGGAAGTACGAAAGCTACTACCATACCGTCATCCTAGCCCAGTTTCCCAACCAGATTATTATAAGCCTTTTCAAATCAAAGCACTCAATAAAACATGTACAAGAGTGACTAAGCCAATTGACCCATCCATTATTAAATGATCCATTCCTGTTTCTTTGATTACAAGAAGCATCAATTTATTAATATTTCGTAAGTAATATATATAGTATTTTTGTATAAGCAATTATATTTCTGCCAAACAAAATATTTTTTTAATTTTTTAAAATGAACAATATAAAAGTTAGCGTAACAGGGGACGAAAATTGCTTATTCAGAACTTTTTCTTATTTTTTGTATAGTGACGAAGATTTCCACATGGAAGCTCGTTTTTTAGTAATCAATAATATTGTTAATAAATAGCAAAATTATTTTGAATTCATGGAAGGAAACGAATATTATCAAAATGTAATAAGTAGTCATAAATATATTAACATAATGTCAAAAATGGAACTTATGGTACAAGAATTGATACTAAAAGCTTCTCAGATTTATAACATGCTTACGTTGTAATTAATTTCTCGAACAATGATATTTAAACATATGGAAATTCAAATAGTAATTAAAAACTAAAAATTAATCTAACAGGAAAAATGTAGAAAAAAATGTTGCAATTGGTCGATTAAACTTGAAATCTCCAGAAGATCTTGAAAGATTTTTTTTTTAATTTGTTTAAAATAAAGTAACTGGTTCGACATTGTTTAAAAACATTAGAACATTTGAAGGGACAACTTATAAAACTTTTAAAGATACTGCAATTGCAATGGGTTAAATAGACAATGATGAAAAAATCGATGATATTTTTCAAGAAACAATTGCTGTTATGTTTCCATATCAACTACGACAATTTTTTGCTTGGTTTTTAATTTCAGAAAACGTTTATGATGATAAAATATGAAATAAATACAAAGAATTTTTAACGAAGGAGTTACCTTATAAGAAAGACAATTGAGGTCTTTGACATATTAACAAAATTTTAGAATAAGAAGATGAATCACGTGGATGCTTTAATTTACCTACGCTAAAAAAATTGAGAGTAAAAAAGAAGATATCGATGATGAACTACGTTTCAGTGAAGAAATTTTTAACTGGATGTATAAAAGTTTGAATAATGACCAGAGAAATGTACTTCACATTGTTTGCGAACTAAAAAAAATAATTTTTTCTATGGATGGTCCTGGAGGGTCAGGGAAAACTTATTTATATAAAACGTTAATTTATTTTTTATTTCTCAAAATAAATAAATCATGTCAAGTGGCATACCATTAATTTTGCTTCCAAAAGGGATGACCAGTCATAGAAGTTTTGGACTTTCTTTGGATCTTAATAATATAGAGAGTGCATTTTAGTAATTTGAGCAAAAAAAAAAAAATTAAGAGAAGTTGATTTATTTTTTATTTCTCAAAATAAATAAATCATGTCAAGTGGCATACCATTAGTTTTTCTTCCAAAAGGGATGACCAGTCATAGAACTTTTAGACTTCCTTTAGA
Organism: Copidosoma floridanum; assembly: GCF_000648655.2. The sequence goes on along the minus strand of NW_019379801.1, from coordinate 214,904 downwards.
TCTTAATAATATAAAGAGTGCATTTTTAGAATTCGAGTCAGATAAAGGAAAATTAAGAGAAAATGATTTAATTATTTGGGATTAATTATTTATTTGGGATAAGGTTTTAATGATTCCAAAAAAAGCATTGGAAATTGTAGACAGAACGTTTAGAGATTTATGTAATACTGAAAAATGTTTTGGAAATAAATTCATTATCTTAGGGGGTGATTTTTGTCAGATATTCTTAGTGATAAAAAACGGTAATAGAAAAATCATACTTGAACAAACTATTAAATCTTCATTTTCATGGAACTCATTCCAAATTTAAAAATTAGAAATTCATATTCGTTCTATCGATAAAGGATTTTCAAAATTATTATTAAAAATTGTGGAAGGGGAAATAAAAACTTTTACCAATCCTAAAAATTGGATCTGAAATGATGAATATTCTCAAATGTTTTCTAGTATCTACAATTGTTCGATGAATAGGGTTATACTTACATCGCATAACGAGCGCATCGCAACACCTCTTATTTGAATAACAAAATTCTTAAAAAATTAACTAGAGAAATCAAAACTTACTATAGTATAGATAACGCAACTTATAAAGGGGCTGATAAATCAGACGATAATATTTGTTTAAATTTTCCGTTGGAAATGTT